>CABHPP010127617.1:5089-15436 GCA_902168425.1 Peromyscus attwateri | reverse complement strand
CCCCCCCCCCCAGATTTTGAAATTAATGTGTTCAGGCATGCAGAAACTTGATGCTGATCTCCAAAGAAAAGACATGAGTCACTCCTGTCCTACACCTCTACACCTAACAAAGGAATTCATCTGAGGTCAAAAAACTCTGCCAGATCTAGAAATGTCCTTCTCCAGAAAAGGAATGTTAAATTTTCTCACAACTAAATCTTGCTTTGTGAGATAGTTTTCTATAAGCTGTAAGACAGCCACAAGCATAGCATGCTGGGGGCGGGGGCAGTGGTGATAAATGGTTGTGGGGGGGCTCTAAATCATAACAGTAATTCACTTTTCCTTCTATTTCTCTCTCTCTCTCTCTCTCTCTCTCTCTCTCTCTCTCTCTCTCTCTCTAATTCAGGAAAACTGAGGTGGCATTAACAACCTGACTCAAAGCTCAAAGCTCCTTTCTGGGTTCTAAGTCTTGTTAATAAAAGAATTCAGAAACAAACTTAGGACAATGTTATTAGCATTTTCAAGAAAAACAACAGGATAGGGAGTAGGAAAGCTGTAACACAGCTGCAGGGAGGAAGGGAAGAAGCAAAGAAGACAAAATCTCATGACTTTTTAAGTTAAGGTCTAAGAAAATAGGAATGTTTAGCAATGGAGATCTACAGGCAGTGTGAGAGCCAAAGTTATGTTTTAAGTTTTAATTATTATGCTTAAGAGATCCATGAAACAAAAATGCCTCTGATATGCAAGCCCCTTGCCCAAGGACAGATAGTTCATAAAATGCTGGAGGCTATTGTTTATGGGAGACTGTAGCTAGAGTTTTCCTGCCTTGACCACAGTCAGGACAAATCTCTTTTACCCGCCAGTCCCACAGCTGCTCAGACCCAACCAAGTAAACACAGAGACTTATATTGCTTACAAACTGTATGGCCATGGCAGGCTTCTTGCTAACTGTTCTTATATCTTAAATTAACCCATTTCTATAAGTCTATACCTTGCCACGTGGCTCGTGGCTTACCCGCATCTTCACATGCAGCTTATCATGGCGGCTGCTGGCAGTCTCTCTGACTCAGCCTTCCACTTCCCAGAATTCTCTCAATTCTCCTCTCTGTTAGTCCCACCTATACTTCCTGCCTGGCCACTGGCCAATCAGTGTTTTATTTATTGAACAATCAGAGCAATTTGACATACAGACCATCCCACAGCAGGAGAGAGCAAGCCATATGTTTTCACTCCCCTAAACAACTTTATTTGACAAAATTACACCACATGTGCTTGATCACCTGTGGGAGGGTACATAGGCAGGAAATACATCAGGATGTATACTTGCCCCTGATTGGACTGGATGAGAAATACAATGAATTGGGGGGTTTGCCTTTTTAAACCCCTGCAAACTGTGACTTGGGGTCATTTCCCTAGAAACCTTGGTATGGATCTGTCCAGAGTATATCAACCTGGCCAGTGTTTAATTAAAACTTGCTTCAAATTTGACTTTAAATTGTGGTAGTGGGTCTTATTTTTGGCTGATGAGATTAACAGCAGCTCATGCAAGAAAGAGTTGGGATCATCAGAGAAAAAGTAAAGAAAGTCTAGAATTTCAGGGAAAGAATGCTTAGGCTTTGGGCCAGCAACCAAAGAAAAGTGTATGTGTGTGTGTGTGTGTGTGTGTGTGTGTGTGTGAGAGAGAGAGAGAGAGAGAGAGAGAGAGAGAGAGAGAGAGAGAGAGAGAGAGAGAGAGAGAGAGAAAGAAAAGTTCTAACTCAGAAAAGTGGGGAGGCTACAGTACAGCAAAGGCATCTGGGAGATAAGCACATTTTCTCATTTCTTAGTGAATCTTCAAGTGACTTAGATTAGGAGGAGAAGAATGATGTCTCCTGGACAGGTGATTGACAGGCCCAGCTGCATTAACTCTTAAGGGAGAAGACAATATGTGCTTCGAAGCAGAAAGGACTGTCATGTTTCCTCAGCCACAGGTTTGAACTCCAGGGCCACAGGTTTGAACTCAGATCTCTTCTTTTAATCATGAGGAAGTAGTTGTCCATTAATGAGCCTCAACAAATCCCTGGTATCTCATATTTTTATATAGTATATTTAAGTCAAAGAAGAAGTAAATGAGCTGTTTACCTTTCTAATGTTATGAGGGAAATATGAGGTGAGGCTTAAGGCTGACCATGGGGATCAGTTCATCATCAATGACCTTTAACTCTGTTATTTCCTGTGACATTTCCACCCTCAGGAATTGAGACACTAAACCAATTTAGAAGGTAGACTGAAAAGGATGTGTAGAATGGCTTAGGGTCTCCACTCTCATTGAATTTCACCCCTTGGAGGGGCAATCAAGAAGACCCAGACAGATAGAGTTAGACTGCAGCAGGACCATCTGAGTACAGATCTACTGCAAATAAAAGGAAACAAAATTAAGACAGCAAATGAGTCCAAAGATTAATCGCTATCACTGTTAAGATAAATTGGAAGTTGGTGGCACATGCCTTTAATCCCAGCTCTCTGAAGATAGAGGAAGGCAGAGTTCTCTATATTCAAGACCAACCTGGTCTACAAGGCAAATTCCAGGACAGTCAGGGCTACCCAGAGAAACCCTATCTCAAACAAACAAATAGATTGGATTAGATAAAGTTAGAGCAGAATCTAGAGACTCTGCCATATGAAGCACTGGCCAGGACAGAACCAGGAACACAGTGACTTCTGTTGAGGGATGGGTATTGAGGCCCTTATCCCTAAATAGCCCCACCAGTTTTTATCTTCTGTTCTCATCTCTGGGGAAAGATTTATAATTAGTTGGATGACCCTAAAGGAGAGAGTAGAGATAATGGCAAGTGAGTAACCACATCTCCAGGACTGCTTATTCACACTTCTTGCCTTCAATTAAAATCCTACTCTCCTGTTAGGGCCCACACTGATGAAACTGGGAACCACTAGATCTCTGTGCCTTTTTCCTCTGTGGCCACACTGAAAAAAAATCTTGATTTTCTGTTTTTCACTATTAATTTTGCTCTTTTAACTGGCTTACTGAAGACAAGTAGCAAAGGCAGGCTTGTTAGGGCAGCCAAAGGTACAGATTCTGCTCCTAATTCTAGAAATATTACAACTGTATATGTGATAATTATTATGTTGACCATAACTGCTAAATAATAGTTAACTATTTCAGAAGACAAATCAAGATTAAAAAAATAACACCAAGTTTCTATACAGAACATGGACCTGCAGAGCCTTTACTAAGATAGTCTGAATGACTGCCATAAAGCTTGGCTCCACCTCTGCTGGTCTACTTCAATTTTGATTTATTTACTCTCTATTTTATGCTCCATTGAGAGAGGATTTCCATGCCATGCCAAGCATCTAATAGGATAAAATTTCCAAAAGTGAGTATGAACAGCAGTAAGAGGAGTTAGAAAAGTAAATGTTTTCTTACAATTTAGAATAAATAATAAATGTTAGAGAAAATAATTTTATACTTCTTGAAGCAAATATTATTATTAATTATTTCACCTTCCAAAACAAGGGCGGTGATCTAGCACAAAAGGAGCGACACTTTTGAAACCCTTCCTTGACCCAAGGCAGAAGCACTGCCTGGAAAATTTGAAATACCAAGTTCAAGTTGCAACTCACCAAGCTAGGTTGGAAGTCTCCTTCCGAAGGTGCCGAAATCCTTCGGATCTCTTTAGAAACATGTCAGAATACTTTCTATTTCTAGGAAAGCAATAAAAACTCTGGCTCCTATTACTGTCCAGTTTCAAGGAGCATGTGTTAAACCATTTTGTCACTTTGTTTTTCATTTGAAGAACACATTTACACAGACTAGGACACTATGACTAAGATCAAATTGTAGTTTTCAAAAGTATAGCCTACATCCCTTTGGCAAACACTGTGTGTAGCAATGACCCCACATATATTAACTAGAGCCACCTGTACCCACTCCACTAATCACCCACACCTGCTTCTCCAGACTGCTGCTCACTAAGATACCTACTAGAACATCTGTCTGCTTTATATAGATTCTGCAGAGATCAATATTAGCATAACAGGCATTTAAACTATTATCGCAAACGAAGTAGTCAATATGCTAATTTCCAAGGCTCTGTGCCTAATTTTCATTAGGCTTACCCTAATTTCTTTTTCCAGTTTTGGCATGAGGGCCTGAACCTATTTTCATTGCCAAAAAGATGGCCATACTCACAGATAGCCACAGGGAGTGAGGAATACCTTCCGTTTCCCATTTCTCAGGGTCATCAGCTGGGGCATCATTATTCTGAACAATACACAAGCTCGACCTCAGTTCCCCTAGGCTTCACATGAAGGCAGGCTGACCCAACCCAATCCTGATTCTGTTGTCTTTCGTCAAGATACGTAATAATTTTCAAGGTTCAGGGACACAGGCAAACTGTAAAGCATCAAGTCAATGAGGAGAAACAGCATTCTACCGACAATCAGGTGTCCACAGTCTAAGGAGACAGGAGCTCACTTACCTGGGCCAGTGGTTCCCAGCCTTTCTAATACTGTGACCCCCAACTGTAAAATTATTTTTCTTGCTACTTCATAACTCTAATTTTGCTACTATTATGAATCATAATATAAACATTTGTTTTCTGGTGGTCTGAGGCGACCCCTGTGAAAGGGTCATTCAAGCCCCAAAGGGGCTGCAACCTACAGATTTTGAACCACTGACCTAGGAACTAAGGACAGGGTCTGTGGTGGATCACGAGCTAGTTACAGAGCACACAAGCAAGTGAATGAGTGAATAACTCTGTTTGGGCTGAGTGTGCATATGGCTTATGGACTCCTTACCATCCTGGTCTACAAGACACTTAAAGACGAAGAATCCCAGTAGTGATTATTGTAGCCTCCAAGAAAACCCAAAAAAGACCATAGGCAGGGCAGCACAACAGGGTTCCTACCTTGGAGTTCCTCCTACATTGCAGAGTTCTTTCTCACTTTTACTTAACATTTGCTCTATTTACTCTTCGTCCGAGCTTCCTTTCTTGTTTTGGCCTTGAGATAATGAGTTCAGAACACTCTTACTTGGGACGGTTTTGATAGCCATTGAGCTTCTGTGACTTCAACATCCCACACACTGAAATAATCACACTAAGAACCAAGAAATGCTCCATTGCCCTCAAGGGATTCATACCACTCAGACTAATTCTTGATGCCTTCAGCTGCAGACAAGGCTCTATCCAGTCTTCTTGTGTATATTGATAACAACAAATCCAGGTGTTCAGTTAATATTAATAATGCCTAGTAGTAGGAAGAAACAAAATCCTATGTTCAAACAAACCACTCTCTTTTGGTAAGTAACAAAATATAACTGGCAGAAAAAAGCCATCACCTACCATACTAATACTGTCTGCCAGAAATGACATTTTATCATTTTTTTTAGTTAGCCTTTATTCTGAACTCCTCAGTTATTTTCAACACAGTTGTCCCAGTGTTAAAAAACTACGATTTAAAATGTATTTTCCCAAAGTCAAAACTGTAGGTACTGTAGACCAGGTGTCTCTCTCCAACCTTCCACTGCTTCTCATGAGGCTGAACAGTGCAGCCTCAACTATTCAGGCAAGATTTCTCTGACTAACAAGTGTCCATCAGTACGGCTAGAAATAAGTGCAGGCTTGTAGAGGAAGAGACCACCACTCTGCTGGAAGAGTCTCCACAGGCAAAACTTTACTTTTGATCAAGAGGATCTGACACACGGAGGAGAAAGGAAGTGACCTGGTTTAAATTCTACTGCAGGTGGTGACCATGTCGTTCCCCATTGGTTGGGCTCTGACCCACAGTCTTTCGTGATTGGCTAATTTTAAAAGACCTGGTAAAAGAAATAAAGGGGAAAGGGTCAGCCACTTTAATCTGAGAATGAAGTGGGGAGGCCTTAGTGTAATGAAAGGTTTCACAGGGTAGAGGGATTCAAAGATTTGCATAAAAGCCTTGAAAGGAAAGGGAGATAAAAGATTTTAGTGCCTTGTCATAAACACAAGTTTTATAGGATTTGATAGAAAACTCATGTTTAATGTTTCTCACAGTACCAAGAAGAATTGAGATCTGTTCCCAGTCTCGTTTGTGTGACATTATTACTGGAGAAACTGTGGCTCCCTTTTGAGTTCTTAGTCTCACTAATAAAAGGATTTGAAAATGGGCTCAGAAGGCCACACCAGGATGATTTTAGTAGTTTGAAAGAACAATAACAGGGTAGGCAAGCTGTAAATCTCTGCAGCTGCTGGGAAGAGAGAGGTGGGGAGGATGGAATGCTGGGCCTTTGGAGCCTCAGAAAGCAGGGTGCTCAGTCATGGAGGATTGTGGGCAGCTGCATGGTGGAATTTAGACGGGGGTCTTCAGAGAAAGGGTGAGGAAACCCAGAGAGACAGGAAAGCATGCTTAGGCTTTTGATGAGTATTGGAAAGAAAACAGAAATAGAAAGGGAAAGTTACATGATTTTGACTCGGAACAGTGGGCAGCTGTGGAAGTGTTCTAATCTTTAGAGCTCTGCAGAGTATCATGTCTCCACTCAGGTACTGGAGGCTGATCTGAACATCTAATCTGCTAACTAGGGGAAGCAGTTTTCCCTTGAGCTTCATCAAAGCCCATATTTCTACTATTTCTCATGGTGTTTCAAACCCTAAGGAGGGGCAAAGCTAATGTTTGCCTTTCTAGTCTTCAAGGGACATGGGCAGTGGGAAACGACGCTGACCAGGAGGGAGCATGTGAGGCTGTTAATCCCCCAACAGGAAAGCAGAACACAGACATTGGGTGTGAGGGAGAAGGAAAGTGAACAGGTGTAGGAGTATGTAAAAATGCCTTTAGGAAACCTCT
The DNA here is from genome assembly GCA_902168425.1 of Peromyscus attwateri. Classification (NCBI taxonomy): domain Eukaryota; kingdom Metazoa; phylum Chordata; class Mammalia; order Rodentia; family Cricetidae; genus Peromyscus; species Peromyscus attwateri. Next base: position 8,638 of record CABHPP010127617.1, on the reverse strand, counting down.
TATTTTTCAGACCAATTCAAAAAATAATTTAAAAATCATATCTTCTACTAATCCATGCATTAGTAATAGGTATCATTTATTGAGTGCTTATTTTGTTTAGAGCTCTCTATGTAATTTAAAAAATAGTCAACAATCCTATTAAGTAGGCACTAGCATCACACTGTTTTCCAGCTGAGTATCAATGTAGAGATCTTGAGTAACTTACACAATGTGATGGTTTGGATATAATTTGACCCTTTGGAAATGCATGTTGGAATTCAATTCCTGATGCAGCTTATGGAGAGGTGGTACAATTTTTAAGAGGTAACTGGCTATATTAACGCCTTTCTCATGGTAGTTGGTACATCCTGGAGAGAGCAAGGTAGCGTGAAATAATGTCTTAGATCCACAGCCTTTCTCTTCTTGTCCTGAGTGGAAGCCATACAGCTTGACACATGTGGCAGCCTGATCGGAGACTCTCGAGCTGGTTTGTGAATCTAAACTCATCCTTGATAAATTAGCCAGTTTCAGCTGGGAACAGCTCACTTGGTAAAGTGCTTACCTTGCGAGTATGAGGACCGAGTTAAATCCTCAGAACCCATGTGGAAAAAGCTGCATTTTTATAATCCCAGTGCTGGGGAAGTAGGGATAGGCAGAGCCTGAGGGCTGCCTACCTAGACTACTTGGAGAGACACTATCTCAAAAAAATAAAGGTGCTGCCGGGCGGTGGTGGCGCATGCCTTTAATCCCAGCACTTGGGAGGCAGAGCCAGGTGGATCTCTGTGAGTTCGAGGCCAGCCTGGTCTCCAAAGCGAGTTCCAGGAAAGGCGCAAAGCTACACAGAGAAACTCTGTCTCGAAAAGCCAAAAATAAATAAATAAATAAATAAAAATAAAGGTGCATAGTGCCTGAGGAACATCCTCTGGGACACACACACACACACACACACACACACACACACACAGAGAGAGAGAGAGAGAGAGAGAGAGAGAGAGAGGGAGAGATTGGTAAATAAATAAATAAATAAATAAATAAACAACCAATTACCCAGTCTCTAGTATTTTGTTATAGGGTTATAAAACAGGGTAAGACACACTGACAGCAAAACTGGGCTTTTAACCAAAGAAGTCTAAGCTGTGTTGTGACCTCTGATCTACACTTTCTTTACTGCTCAGGACTACAAAGTGAAGAATATGAGATGCTAAGAAACAATAAACTAGATCTCCTTATTTGACCAGCATGCACTGCATGCCGCTACCTCTTTGTCTTTCAAAACCCAAGATCCCTGTTGCTTACAGCATGGCAGGCAGTCCAGGAAGGAACAGTCAACCTGCTAAATCAAAAGATGCGCTTGCTCATTTCAACACAGGTTCAGAGAGTCACGAGATCTGCTGAAATGGGGACAGCAGACTGCCATCAACACAGCAACCACCATGGCTGAAGTATTACATCAGGAAGCAAGGCCACCAGTTATGCTTTGCTCAGAGCTTACCACAGGTTAAAAGACTCACTAACAAATTCAGATTAGAAAATGAAACCATAAATATACTGAAATACCATCTTAAAATGAAGAAACAGGAAACTAGAGCCTATTCAGAATCAAGGGAAACTAAAGCCACCCCCCATACCAGAGCTCCACGGAAAGAAGGGCTCTCACTGAAATGCGGACACAACCAGCCTTATAAGTGCTCCATATGAAAAGCTGTAATTCTATTTTCTAATTGTATACTAGACGAAAGAAAAGCTGACCAGAACAAAAACATAATAACTAGCTAGAAACAGTCCATCAGAATTCTTGGATTATAGACAATGCACATGAAATGCTATTATCTTCAGCCACAGCCAGAAGATGTCAGACAATCAATTCATATAACATGCCAGCTTAATAAAATCTGCATACAAAATTTATGAATGCAGTAATATTCCTTTTTATCACAAGTTATTAATGGTCAATTTAATGAACAGCTACAGCTGGAGTGCTTTGGGTCTGTATGATATTTTAATCATCTTTAGGCATGGATTTAAACGAGTTTCGTTTTATAACCATCAGCTATTTGAGATAAGAAAGCTTTAACAGAAGTACTGAAATATTTTTTGGGTAAGTTACCAATTTTGTTTTAATGATATTATTGATTTTCTTACAATTATTACAATAGATATAGGACTTAATGTTTCATTCTAATTATATTTGCTTTAATATCTATACTATGATACAAAAAGCATTGCTTAAAGCTGCAATACATATTCAGTTAGTTTAAAATCCCCTCTATTCCCTTCCCAATAAAAAAACATTCTAGTCTTGTTTGTAGAAAATAATTTTGCTCTAAGCTATTATCCTCTAAAAAGTATCCTGCTGGAATGTTGACATGATAGACATAAATATTCCTGGAATTAATGTGCTATATTCCCTCAAGTACCTTACTTATTTTCATTGACTAGTTGACATATTCTTTTTCAAAAAAAGGCAGTATTATGCTCAGTTCTACTCTTCCCATAGATTCTTGTCTAAAAATGAATTTTAACACATGACGCATATGTGGAGGAAACAGCAATCCTTAAGAAAGCTAAAACAAAACAAAACAAAACAAAAAACCCAAAAAAAAACACACCCACACTAGTTATATGGTAATCCAGACACGAAGCATATACAATATTGAAGACCTTCAAAGACAGTAACTGAGGATGTCATATACCGGGGCACTGGAAGCTTGGTACACAAGTTATACTAATCCTGTGGAGTCATCAGAAAAATTTGGATATCTAGCAAAAGAAAAGGAATCCTGACTGTAAGTATGTCTTCAGGTGTAAGCACTGCTGGATAAACTGGTAAGTGGAAAGTAGTAACACTTCAGTTAGCTTTCCGTCACTAGAACAGATACTGGAGACAAATCAATTTATGAAGTGCAAAGGTCTATTTTAGATGGTGGTTTCAAAGGTTCGGTCTTTGATCTTATGCTTGTTATTTCGGGCTTCAAGGGCACCTTGATCCTGGCATGTGGCGAGTGTGGGGACAAAGCCTCTTATAACCCCATGACCAGAAATTGAAAGGGAAAATGATATAGCTGGAGCCCCAGTATCCCTGTCAGGCCATGTCCCTGGTGACTAGGAGACCTCTCAAAGTTTCCACCACTGTCCAGTGATTCAAAGTAACACATGGGCTCTTAGGGGACATTCACCGCTATGGCAGCCATTAAAGAATGACAATTTCAGTTTGTCTTCAGCTTTACACAAAGTTCATGGTGAGATTTCTGGCAAGCTCTGTGCACAGGAATTTGATGTATCCAAATGATACTTTGGGTTCACTTAATTTCCCAATCCTTTCATTTTGAATTGAGATCCAACTACTTTTCCTTCAATCTAAGTTTGGTCTTGAGAAATACATTCTTTTTGTGAGGTACCAATTATGTACACACAGGAATAAAACCACTTAAACAGAGTAAATGGTGAGTGCTATGGAGAAACACCAAGCAAGAACACCAACTTGTTTCTCATAGAGGAGGTGACAGGAAAACTTTGTAAATAAGCTTGAGTGTATTAACAGAGGCTGGGGAGAAGCTGGGCTTGAGTGTG
>CABHPP010127616.1:0-30664 GCA_902168425.1 Peromyscus attwateri | reverse complement strand
AGAGGTCAGAGCTAGGAGCCTTACCCACTTTCCGCCAGCTAGACTCTCTCGCCAAGAGACCTCTCCGAAAAAGGGAGCTACTTCCTGTGCATATGACTTATAAAGAGTTCTGGTTCTTCCTTCTCATTGGTTGTAAACCCAACTACATGGCTGTCTCGTCACTGCCTCTCTGTACAGACCTCCCAAATCTTCTATGGTTGGTATTGAGATTAAGGGCGTGTGTCTCCAATGCTGGCTGTATCCTTGAACACAGAGATCTACCTAGTTCTGCTTACCAAGTGCTGGGATTAAAGGCATGCACCACCACCACCGCCCCGGCTTTCGCTATGGCTTGCTAATAGCTCTGACCCCTAGGCAACTTTATTTATTAACATACAAATAAAATCACATTTCAGTACAAATAGAATACCACTATAGAACACAGTATCACCACAGTAGCCCCTCAATTGTCTGTGCTTTACAGGCTCACCTCCTTATAGAAAATTCTCCTGGCCAGCCAGGCTGCAGGAGGGAGATGCCTCTTTGCATCTACTGTGTCTGGCCGTTCGCTCTTTGCTGCGCTCCTCTGGAAGTGACCTTCCCTGGGTAGAGCATGTGGCCTCATAGCATGGCAGCCATCCCAACAGCTGTTGCAGAAGCAAAACCTATCAGGTGGGAGATAAACATAGGGCAGGTGGGACTGCCTCACTGTGAGAGCAGTAGAGGACCCACCAGGAGGCGGAGTGCTGCCCCAGCTCAGCTTACCTGTTGAAAAGGCATGGCATGGTCAATGTGAGGAGGTAGACTCGAAAGTGATAATGAATTCTGAAGGAATGTTAGGATTTTAGTCCAACTCCCGTGCTGCTGTACAGAACCTTGAGTCTGAGAGATGCGCTAAAGGACAGAAAATTAGTAAAGAAAAATGAGTGTGCTCAGACTTAAAATCTAAGAATCCCATCCGAACAGAGCACATTGTGGAAGCAGAGGTCCGGGGTCTCTGAGTTTTTTGTTTTTTATTCATTTATTTTATATTTGTAAGTGTTTTGCCTGCTTGTATACATGTGTGCCACGTGCATGCAGGGCCCACAGAGGGCATCAGCCCCTTTGCTACTGGAGTTACAGATGGCTGTGAGCTACAGTGTAGGTGCTGGCAGCTGAACTCAGGTCCTCTGCAAGAGCAACAAATGGTCTCAACAGCTCAGCCGTCTCTGCAGCTCCAGGTTCTCTGGCTTTTGGCAAGAATTTGTCATTTGTCCTTTTGTCCCCAAAGCATGTGTTTTAAACAAAATGTTTTAGGAAAATATTCAATGTGTATTTACTAAATACACACTCTTAGTTTTAGAGGTGTATGTACAGCCAGGATACGTGCTTAGAACTTGTATCTTATCAGACATCATCGGAAAGACACGGAGATACAGAACATTTGCCATTGGATTCTTAGTAATAGGAGTCTTAATTGATAGGAAATGCAAGTCTCATCCAAAGACACCTAGACATCTCAAACATAATTGTTGTGTATGCATGTGAGTGCGAACAACTTACTGAGGTAGAGAAAGCATCTTAACTTGGTGAAGAGGTGTTTTTATGTGCATTCCCTAATATTTGGTAATCCTAAGCATTTTCATAGACCTATTTCTGTTTCTGTGCCTTCCCTTGGGGGAAAAAAAAATGCCTACTTAAATCTGTTTTTTAAAATTGTGGTCCTTATATGTTTTTACTATTAACTCTTTATCAGATACATAGTTGACAAGTATTTTCTTCCATTCTGTAGGTTCTCTCTGCCTGCTTTTTATTTTACTGAGAGAAGCTTTCTAGTTTATTCAATTTGTCCAATTATGTTTCCTCTGCGTTCAGGGTCTCGTGTAATGCGTATATAGTGAAATGCCCATATTTAAAACATATAATAGGGTGTATTTTGTTGTATTCCGACACCTACAACACTATCAGTGTCATCAGGACAGACAAACACCAACCAGCAAATTGACTGTAGCTCTTGGCAATGCCTCGCTCCACAGCTTTCTCTTTAGCCTGTGTGACTCAGCAGCTAGTTGACTTCTGGTTCCTGTTTCCAGCTCCAGGTTAAGATTGCTTTAAATAGTCGTCATAGTCCATGGGTCCTTCCCTACCTATGCTGTCAGTGTGAGTGCAAGTGTGTCGTGGGGGAGGCCCAGTGAGGCAGGTGGAGACAGCCTCCTCAGAGCATCTTCCTTCCAGTTCATGGAGGATTTCCTCAAAAGAGTGGACCCACATACGTTTCCAAAATGGTCTCTGCAACTGACTTTAGTAGGCATTCCTGCAAGAGGGGACTCAGGAGCCTTGGGAACTTGAGGTCACTGATAGTCAGTGTCACTTGCTAACTTGCAGAGTGTGTTCCAAAAGTAGCTCTAAAGAACTTCGGGCATCTCCAAAGTGGCCTTGATATACTCCCGGCCAGAGTGAGGCTTTGAGTGTCCTCATGAAGTGGGCAGCTGACTGCAAACTCACATCTCCAGGGCACTTTGCTGTTTGCCTTTCTGTTGATGGGACCTTGTCCCTTTTTCTCACTCTCTCCAACAGGTCCCATTGGAGGAAGGGTTGAACAAAGCCATCCACTACTTCCGGAAGGAGCTAGAGTACCAGGCCAATAACCAGTACATCCCCAAACCTAAGCCCGCCAGAGTGAAGAAGGGCCGGACGCGCCACAGCTGAGTTAGCCTTACGACATGAGACTCTGTTTTACACTTAATGAAATGGACTTTTATGGGATTTTTTTTTTTTTAAGACTTAAACAGGTGTCATGAAGAACAAACTGGAATTTCATTCTGAAGCTTGCTTTAAAGACATGGATGTGCCTAAAAGCTCCCTCAAAACCTGCAGACTTTGCCTTGCACTTTTGAAATCTGTCTTTTTATGTACAACAGCCTAGATGCATCTCTGCTATTTTCAGGTTTTTTATCTTGCTGTTAGAGTGTATGCTGTAACTGTCGTTGACAGTTTTATTTACTGGTTTCTTTGTGAAGCTGAAAAGAAACATTAAATGGGGTGGAAAAATGCCAATTTTATTTATAAAAGTGGGTACTTATAAATGAGACGTTACACTATGCATAAGGAATAAAAATCCTAGTGGTATTGTCAGGTGGGCGGCGCACCAGCGTTTATTTGGGGATAAATGAAAACTGTTGGAAAGTTTGTTTCTTTTTTAATTTAGAATTTTCTGAAGGTCTGGTTTTTAGTTGCAAACTTGACTTTGAAACATCTCTGTTGGTTCTTGATCAAGGATATTTGAAATCACTACTGTGTTGTGCTGCATATTGGGGTGGGGAGGTCGGGAAACAACGTTAACGTATTCTTGGTTAACCATGGTTAAATATGCTATTTTAATAAAATATTGAAACTTGCTGGTCATGGACTTTGAGCTACAAAGGTTGGCTTTTGGCTTTGCATCAGATGTTGGGTTGCTGAGAATAATACTGGAGATCTTAGTTTGAGGAAATTCTGAGAACATCTGGTTTACACCATACTTAGCTTCATGTGTGGGCATTAGAATCGTCTGTGTGCTGCTTGGGCTGAATCTGTGTATGTGGTACACACTGCATGTGTCTCTATCTGAAATGCTTGAGATCAGGTGTTCCAGATTTCAAAATTTATTTTGTTTAACTTGGGAATAGTTTCATAGAGTATAGTTTGGGTATCATAAATCCCAAACCTGAATTGTTCTGAAGTCTGAAATCCGAGTACCCTTTCAGCACTGGGGATTTGGAGTTTAGGGGCACTCAGGCTTTGTTAACTATGGTGTGAAGTTCTCAAAGCTCGGCCTGGGTTAGGATAGGTTTTGCATCCTGTAGCATCACAAACCAGATGAGACAAAAGCTTTCATTTTTCTGGTGTAGAATTCAAGCAAGTTTTGCTGAGTGAAATGAAAACTTCAGGAGTTAACATTTTCTTTAAGAACTCTCCCAAAGTCTGTGCTAGGGTTTAATTTTACCCTTTAAAATAAATGGAAGAACAACACAGTGCACAAAAGCGGCCTATCTCCAAGCAGATTGGCCCTGCATGGTAGCAGCAGAAACCCGAACAGATGCCCAAGCGGTGGTAGAAGTATCTACAAACAGGAGCACCTGTGATAGCCGAGCTATGTCTGTCTTCAAAACCACGTTGGGCTTTTTTTTAAAAATAGGATATGTTTTTTGAATGAAAGGCCCTGGAATCCAGCCAAAGGTGCTGTGACTCTGTCATGATAAATTTACCGGAAGATTCTGGAACTGGGGCTAAGATTGAACATGATGTAAGATCAAAAATAACCTACACACACACACACACACACACACACACACACACACACGCATGCGGTTACTCGGTCACTGACTACACCCCCAGCCTCTTATTTTTAGTTCCCATTATTTTGGACTGAACTAAGTGATACATCATTTGGAGAGGTGGGGTGGGCAAGTGGAAGCTTGCTTGGAAATTAATGATGGTGCATTTGGACCAAAGAAGAATGTGGACAGAAATAGCTCGGAGTTATTTGTGTTGCTAAGCTGGCCAGTATAATCTGGGAGTATCTAATAGCCTGAGGACCCAGAATTCTCTTAGCTTATTACTAATAAGCTAATATCTGAAATTCCTTCGTAAGACTCTTCTGGGTATCCATAGAATATTTTCCAAGTAGTAGAGAAACAGATGTGTACAATTTCCCCTAAGGGGGTCATGCATCCAGGAAAACATGAGCTTTGAATTAAGCATGATAGTATCTTGAGCCGAGAGGGAAATGAAGTGGAGGGATGGATAGGTGATGTCTGCTGTGGTCCACATGTTTCGGCCCCTCTGGATCTACAGGTATAAGTACCTACTCTTCAGTGCAGTAGTGTTAAGAGATGAGGTGTCTGTGTAGAGTGATGAGGTCAGAAGGGGACCTTTCCTGGAGGAGTGCCAGTGGCTTTTGCTTGCCTTTTACTGTTACTCTGAGAAGGCACTGTCTGAACTATAAAGGGGCCCTCGCCAGACACCAAAGTTCCTCAGCACCTTGATCTTGGACTTTGGAGCCCTCGGAACTCTGAGCAGTGATTTTCTCCTGTTTATTAACTACCGAATCTATAGCATGTTGTTAGAGCAACCTGAACCTCCGTTTTGGAAGTGGTCCCCTGTTGAGGGGTCCCTGCTGTGGCTTGTCGGGGAGAGATTGCTACAGTTCTCTTGTTCATTTAGTGACGGTCAGGTGGGCTTGAGCAAGGTCGACATAGTCTGAACTGGGTTGCAGCTGTGGTGTTGAATACTGAGCCCGGCCCACCAGCCAGGGGAACCTCATAGCATCGGCTTTGATTTTGACCCTGATCCTGGACGGTGGTCCTCAGTGATGTGACCTTGACAGACGCTGGGGTGGGTGGAGTATTACTCTTGTGGTTGCTGTCTCTAGTGTAAGATTGGGGGGGGGGGATTTGGAGGTTCTTCGATGATTCTTCTGAAACAAAACTTGTGAGTTAACTTTTCTGTGTATCTATCAAAAGAGTTGGTTTAGTTGACCTACCCTTTCTTGGTGGTTAATCGGGACCTTTGATGCGGGGGTGTTAGAGAATTCTGTTGTTCTGAGAATTGGATACCACAGTATCCGGAGGCAACACGCCACTTGTGCTCATCGCCAAGGGTAGCCCACATGTTTTCTTGATTGTGTCCTGTTTGCATTTTCGTTCGCAGCTGTGTGGCAAAGAAGGAAGATACAGATTTTTATCAGGAAACTGGAGCTGTGCTGTGGGTGGGGCTGGAATGTAGCTCACTGGTTCATGTGATAAAACTTGAGCTCCCTTTCATGAGGTACTGAGAGGGATAGGAGCACAAGCCTAAGGTGGTGCCCCAAGGTGGTGTCATCCAGCATTCATTAGGGTTTGGTCAGTCATCAGAACGCAGCCCCATGCCTGAGTTCCAGTGACTAAGAGGAGACAGCAGAAGACGCATATGTTCCCTGTCACCATTTGAAGACATGGACCACTGCACTGAGAAGCTGCTACAGCCACTTATGACTACTGGAATGGGTCCAAATCAACCTCTTTTCTTTCAAAGGTACCCAAGCCTGTAGTATTTTAACAGCATAAAACATCAATAAAGAAAATTTATACCTGCTTCAGGTTTTTGTTTTGGTGTAGTAATAAAAGACTCATACAAACGTCAGTGTTTTTGAAAGTCTTGTTTGGGTACTTGTTGGATTCTGTGTTTTTTGATTAATGTACATTTGTTTGAAGTTAAGCTAATGTGATATAAAGACCCAGGCTAAAAAATCCAAATACTGGACCCTCCACCATTTAAAATGTTTAAAATGCAAGGAAGAAACATTTGCAAGAGATCAAGGTAGGTATATGCTTCCTCATATGCTTCCAACTAACTACAGTAAGCCATTTTGGACATTGACTGTGAGACAAGTATCAGACTATGTGAGTAGAAATGGTAGCCTGCCCAGGGACCTCAGGACTTGGTGAAAGACACTGGTGTTATGGGCTGTATTGCATTGTCCCAGGTTCATGTTGTGACCTAAACTTTCCCTTCTACTCCAGGACCCCAGAATTTAGAAATAGATTCTATAAAGTTGATTAAGTTGTGATGAAGTCTTCAGGGTGGGCTGAATCCAGTCTGACTGGTGACCTTTCGAAGGGAAGGTTAAACACCATACATCGGCACACACAAAGGCCCTGTGAAAACACAGCAAGACCGCCACCATGTGTAAACCCAGGCGAGGTGGGCCAAGGGGAAGGAGTGTCAAGAAAATAGCCTGCTGGCAGTTTTCTTTTTATCCTAAAGACAGAATCTCTCTCATACTCATGACCCTCTTCCCTCAGCCTCTTAAATGTCGGGTTACAGCTGTTACTGTGCCTGGTACCTGCCTATGCCTATCTTGAGTTTCCATCCTCCAGATTTGCAAGAAAATTACTGTTATTTAAGCCACCTACAACGTCTGTAGCCACCCTAACAAGCTAGCATTCGCGGAAAGTTCCCTGGGTTTTCTTTGTTGTCTCGGGAATCCAAGACTTGAAACTGGAGAAACCCACAAGCCAGGATTGTAACAAGGCAGTTTAAGGGGGGGGGGGGGGGGGGGGGGCCCATGTGGCAGCACCAAAAACCTGTTCTCTATGGCCATTGTGCCAGAAGGATGCAGCCTGGGAGAACAGAGCGTTCACTGCAGTGGTTCTGCTAGAACCAAATAGTGCTTAAAACGCTATTCACCCCCTCCTATACTGTGGCTGGACCGAGCAAGTCCTGGTGACCCTTGCTCATCTGGGGTGTGGTCTTCAACCCCTCCAACTCTCCACCATGTTGTATCAGGCCTTGAAGCAGGGTTAGTTAGACATGAGATCGGACCTGTGTCTCTGCTGGCTGGTACTAACTACATCACTATGCTATCAGAGAGATCATGGGACCCTAGACTTTCATTGGGGGGCCCTTCTCTTCCCATTAGAGCGGTGTCTCAAGGTGGCTCTATAGATGCTTGGGCTGTCATCACAAGAGGCAACCATGGAAGCCAGGGGAAGAGTGAAGAGGCATCTACCCCTCCCAAATGAATGTCACCACTGAGGCCTGGGGGAGTCGGGACTTCTACCCCAATCCTGGAGTCCTGTCAGAGGAAGCTGCTGAAGCCAGTGTTCAGACCACACCCAGGTCTCTTACAACATCGGTTTCAATGAGAAGTCACTGCCAAGCCATAAGAAGATCCCAAACTAAATGACAGGAGAGCAGATGTGGCACTGAGGGCCTCCATTGCCAGAACTGACTACTGTCTAAAAGCCACCAGAGTTACAAGCTGTGGTGGTTTGAATAAGCCATGTTCCCTATAGCCTTGGGCATTTGAACTCTTGGTCCCCAGTGGTGGTACTGTTTGGGTGGGGGTGGGGGTTAGGTAGATGCTGCTGTGAGGGAGTTCACAGCTTTGCCCTGCTTCCTGCTTGCTCCCTCGGCATCATGCTTGCATTTGAAGATGTGAGCTCTCAGGTTTCCTCTCCTGCACCCTGCCTACCTACTGCCATGCCTCCCAACCATGATGGACTCAGCCTCTGGAACCATAAGTCAAAATAAGCCATCCTATAAGTTGCCTTGGCCATGGTGTTTTTTATCACAGTAGCAAAAAATAACTGATACACAAGCATACTTAAAAGAAGGAAAAGTTAAAACACATCTAAAAAAATGGAAATTTTTTAATTGAAAAGGTAACCAAATCGAAAACCGCTGGTGTGTTTAACATGAAATTCTCAGAACAGACCTGCCATGTTTTCAGAGCCCCAGAAAGAAGACAGAGCTGAAGACAGCTCAAAAGTTCTGGCAAGTGTCCACATTTAGAGAGGCAAAGCAGCCAATGGAATAAAAATGCTAAGCAAAGCACTACCAAGAGAAATACATACCTACCACTTTACTGTCAAGCTAGGCCTAGAACCAAGTAGAGGATGGAGATAATCCCTAAAACAGCCCAGAGGAATGGCACATGACCCCCAGAGGCAAAGCTGTTAGAATGGCTGTAGTTTCTCGTGTGAAACAGAAAAGAACTATCAATCTGGAGTTCTGTCTGTAGCCTTCAAAAATGTCCTGCAGGATCTCTATGAGTCTAGGGCCAGCCCTGTTGACAGAGTCTCTGGCCAGCCAGGGCAAAATGAGACCCTGTGTATGTCAGGATTCTGCAGAGGAACAGAACTTGTAGCACAAAATGTGTGTGGGTGTGTGCGTGTGCGTGTGCGTGTGCGTGTGCGTGTGTGTGTGTGTGTGTGTGTGTGTGTGATTTATTAGAATGGCTTACAGGCTGTGGTCCAGCTAGTCCAACAATGGCTGTCTACCAATGGAAGGTCCAAGAATCAATCCAGTAGTTGTTCAGTATGAGGCTGGATGTCTCAGCTAGTCTTCAATATAATGCCAGAATCCCAAAGAAGTAGGACTAATGCCAGTGAAGTAATAGACTTGCTAGAAAGATATAGATAGACAGATAGACAGACAGACAGACAGACAGACAGACAGATAGATAGATAGATAGATAGGATAGAGCAGGCAACGAGAAGAGCTTCCCTTTTTCATGTCTTTTATAGAGACAGCCAGCAGAAGATGTGGCCCAGATTAAAGGTGAATCTGGCCACCTCAAAAGATCTGGATTAAAGTAGATTCAAATGATTTAATTAAGAAAAAAGAAAATTCATCACAGTTGTGCCGAGCCATTTGGGTTGGAGTTAATTTCAGATGTAGCAGATGTAGTCAAGTTGATAAACAAGAATAGCCATCACACCCTGTCTCCAAACTGCTAGATAAGGATGTGTTCATCAATAATCTTCCTAAAGTAAAACTTACTCAAACTAGCCCTCTGAAAACAGCAATAGAAAGGCAGAATGCAGGAGCCCAACACTGATGAATGCAACAGCTCTTCTTATTCTCTTGGATGTCATAAAATAAAATGATAATGTTACTATTCATGTGATGTGAAGACGACATAGATGAGTATATTATAAATGCCAGATCGAAGGAGGTAAAGGCTCCATATTTAACTCAGACTGTAAAGGTGGAGCCATTAGATTTTGATAAACTGTATGTTTGTGTAATGCCTTACCTAAAGGGGTCACCCAAAGCATTCCCTGTGCATGGTCTTTGTTGGTTTGAAATCCATTTGCTACTGTGTACTGGTGTCCTGGCTTGATTCTGAGTATCCACCAGAAGCCTCCTGCTGCATCACAGGGCACGTGCCCTCCCTCACTTCATGCTGTCGAGTAGGCATTGTGTCTGTCATGAGGAGTATAGAGCAATGAGGCCTGGGAGAGACTATAGTCATGATTTATCATAGTGTGTGCACGTGTCCTCCCTACTTGGTAAGCTCTTATTATACCCAGTCTATAAATTCAGCTTTATCAAGACATGCTGTAGAATCAGAGTACACAAGGATCTGCCCTATCCACGTTATCTGGCATCTGTTGGGGGCCTTGGATGCACCCGTGACTGTTGTGGGGAGGGTGCTATAGGAATGAACAGTCTCATGGAAACATATAGAATTCAGAAACCGCAACCAAAAGCTTTTAGCCACAGGAAGACAGGAAAGAGCATAACAAAAAACAAAGTAGCAGATTGAAGTTTAACATAAGCAGAAAAAAATGTAAATGTCTAATGACAGAAACTAAGAAACAGGTGGATACAGGTTTTTTAGGGGTTAGTTATATGCTGCAGGGAACTTAAAAAATGCACTTAAATAGGGCAATATATGAAGGTGGGAAGAAGAATAGAAGAATTATGCAAAGTAAGATTGTAAAAATAGACTGCATTCGCATCAAATTGGGTAGACTTCTGAGTTAAAAGCAGTTGCCAGTTAGAGAGAGCGCATTAGCATAGAAGAGTCGGACCACCAAGAAGACACAGCATTCCTGAATGTGTGTGCACCAAGTAACATGGCTTCAAACTATACAAAGTGAGAACAAAAGACCTGAGAAGAAAACTGCATAGGTCCACAGCTGCAGTTAGAGGCAGCATCACTCTCAATGATAGCACACCTAGATAGGAAATGAGTGAGGGAAAGATGAACTCAAAACACCATCCATTGACAGTCCTCAGTTGGTACCTATAGCACACTCCTCCTGCAGTTACAATACTGCAGACATACACTGGGCTGTAAAACAAAACTCAGAACATGAATGTGACAAATAGGACTATAATGAGAACAAGCTAGAAATCCTCAACAGAATGATAACAGGAAGATATCACAGTTTATTCCCCCACGGGTCAGAGAGGGCATCTCAAGAATTATCATTTAATGTCTGTGGTGTTGCCGCTGGAGGCCATGTAGATATCTGTGGTCTGTGCTGCCAACCAGAGACCATGCTGATGTCCGTGATCAGGACTGCCACAGGAGACCATGCTGATGTCTGTGATCCATGCTGTGGCTGGGGCAGTGTTGGTGTCCGGACGTTTGTGCTGCTAAGGGGCCTATGTTGAGGTCCATCTTCCATGGTGCAGCCGGAGGCCATGTGGATGTCCATGGTCTGTGCAGCCTCAAGAAACCATGTGGAAGTCCATGATCCATGATGGCTGTTATGGACAAGAGAGCTTTGATTGCAGTGGCTTCAATGACTCCAGACTCATAATTGAGAATGAGAGACATTCAAGGCTTCTGCAGCGACCTCTCCCTCACCCTCACCCACAAAAAAAGAAAAAGAAAAGAAAAAAAGAAACAGTCTAGAAGGAAGGTATTGAAGAGAGTCTTTAAAAGCTGTAATAAAGATGTTGAAGTGTAGCTGTTCACAGTTGATGGCTTCTGACTGGGGGATGGGGGAAGGTTACCTTTAAGAGGCTGGTCACTGCGAATTTGACCATCATGCTCTAAAGAGTACATGGGCAACACACATTGTACTTGGTGTATTTCAGAGTGGAGGCATAAGGATGGGAAGGTGGACCTGGGAGGAAAGGTAAACAAGTGTGATCAGGGTGCATTGTGTGAAATTCCCAAATAATTAATAAAAATATGTTGTTAAAAAAAAAGAATGAACATTTAAAAAGATATCATGCTCACTGAAAGTAAAAATGCATCAACCTTTGTGGGATATAGTCAAAGATGTGCTAGAAGGAAAAGCTGTAGAACTGAAATACTTAAGTCAGTGGGGGGAAAAAACAAACAACATTAAATCAGTACCTCAAGCTCTCAGCACCAGAAACTCAAAGTGTGAGCCCAACAGGAAGTGGAGGGAAGCTCACCACAGAAAACAAGGACCAGCAGGCTCTTCTCAAACTGTCAGCCAGTTTCACACACTTGGGTGGAGGCTGACCCAGACAACAGAAAACAGAAAGCAAACCAAGGGATGTCACTTCTCCAACACAAAAATGATAACCCCCCCCAACAGTTCTATTTATATAAACTTGACAGCTTAGACAAATTGCACTGATTTTTGGAAAAGTACAAACTATACAATTCACTCAAAATGGAACTCACAATTTGAATAGTCATTAGAAACTGGGTTTGTGATTTAAAACCCAATGGAAAAGAAAGTTCCAGGCCCAGAAAGATTCACTGAAGAATTCTACTAGCTGTGCATGATCATACTTGATGATACTTTCATTATCATCTAGGGCCCCACAGCCCCACAGTCAGCGCCCACGGTGGCCACAGCATGGTGGGGCTTCCAGTCCCTGATCCCACGGTATGTACGTTTAAATTAAGTTTCTATCATTCTATCTACCAACAAAAACTCACTCGGGAGTCGGATGTGGGGGTGAAAACCCACTAGATCAGAGAAGGCCAGATGCAACTAGCTGGCCTTGCGTTTTGGCCCAAGACACCACAAGAGATGCATCTTTTCCCTAGTCCCAGAACCAAAAAGGATACCGGTGTGATAAGTAATGTTAATTACCGATGTGAAGGACTCCAGAATCACCTGGGAGACAGGCCTCCTTCTATGAGGAATTATCTAGATCTAGGTCAACTGCTGAGAATCTCATTTAGAGATTTTTCTTGATTTTGTTCATTCATGTGGGGAAATCCATTTTAACCGTGGGTAGACCCATTCCCAGGGCAGGGATCCCGGACTTCCTAAAGCAGAGAAAGCAAGCCTGGCACAGGTATCCATTCCTCTCTCCCGGATGGTGGTTGCCATGTGACCAGGTGCTTCATTTCTGGTCACTGTCATTGACTTTCCGCCATGATGGACTTGAACTGAGTCAAAACTAACTCTCCTTTAAGTTCTTTTGTCGGGACATTTTATCACAGCAACGGGAAAGGAGATTAAGACAGCAAATTGAATGAAGCAGTGGTTCTCAACCTATGGGACATGGGAGGCAAAGGACCCTTTCGGGGGGGGGGGGTACTTAAGACCATCTGAAAACACAGATATTACATTATTCATACCAGCAGAATGACAGTTATGAAGGAGCAACAAAAATAATTTTGTGGTTGAGGGGGTCACCACAGCATGAGGAACCGTGTTAAAGGGCAGCATCAGGAAGTTTAAGAACCCCTGGAATAAACTAATATATTAAAAGAATTATATGATGGGCTGTGAAATGGCTCAGCAGGTAAAAGGTGCTTGCCACCAAGTCTGGTCCACGGAACCCACAAAACTTGAGGAGAGAACTGATTTCTGCAAGTTATCCCTGCCCTCTGCACCCAGGCCACGGTGTGAGCGTACACACACCAATGCAGATGCAGGTGCAAAATGAAAGTAAAGAATTATATGATATCACCAAGTGGGGTCTATTCTAGGGATGTAGGACTGATTCAGTATTGAAAGCCTTTAACAATGCAATATCCAATCTTAACAGGCTAAAGAAAAAAGCCTCATCATGATCCTTTTGGATGCTGAAGAATCAATCATGTTGAATACGCCAGCTGTATTACCTGTGATGTGTGCAATATGCTATCCTTCTGATGAAACTCGAATTTGAAAGATAGTTGTTTTTTTTTAAACAATTTATTATATTTATTTATTTATTTATTTATTTATTTATTTATTTATTTATTTTGGTTTTTCGAGACAGGGTTTCTCTGTGTAGTTTTGCGCCTTTCCTGGAGCTCACTTGGTAGCCTAGGCTGGCCTCAAACTCACAGAGATCCGCCTGCCTCTGCCTCCCGAGTGCTGGGATTAAAGGCGTGCACCACCAACGCCCGGCATTATCTTTATTTTTTATGTGCATTGGTGTATGCATGTATGTCTGTATCAGGGTGTCAGATTTTAGAGTTACAGACAGTTGTTAGCTGCCATGTAGGTGCTGGGAGTTGAACCCAGTTCCTCTAGTAGAGTAGTTGGTGCTCTTAACCACTGAGCCATCACTCCAGCCCCAAAGGATAGTTTTTAAACAAAGGGGGAAATTTAGTAGGCATTGAGAGTGTAGGAATAAATACGTTCACTAGAACTAACTCATCCCCAGGTTATGACATAAGACATTGAAGATTGTCTTTGTGAGGGTTACTATTGCTGTGATGTAACAGCATGACCAAAAGCAATTTGGGAAGGAAAGGGTTTATTTTGCTCACAGTTCCATATGAACAGTTCATCATCAAAAGCAGTGAGGGCAGGAACCTGGAGATAGAAGCTTATGCAGCGGCCATGGAGGAGTTCTGCTTACTGGCTTGCTTCCCATGGCTTGCTCAGCTGCTTTCTTATAGAACCCAGGACCACCAGCTCAGGGACGGCACCACCCACAATGTGCTGGGCCCTCCTCACCAGTCACTAATCAAGAAAATGCCCTGTAGGCTTGTGTACAGCCCTATCTTATGGAGGCATTTTCTTAATTGATGTTTCCTCCTCTCAGATGTCTTTAGCTTGTGTCAAGTTGGCATAAAACTATCCAGTACAAACTAAAAATGACGAAAGGTGACTGACACCAAGCTTCACAAGATGCCAGTGGAGAGAAATGATGGCGATGGTGTGTCTCTTCATTACTTCCCAGAGCAGGACTGTGCCCGAGTCAGCTGGCCCACCAGAAGTTCATGATTTGACAGTTCACCAAATTTCTTTTCCAACTTCTCTATCAGATGGCCTGAGCTAAAATTCATCTGTTAGTGTAGTGCAGCCACGTTCAGCAGGATTCCTCTCAGCATCTTGGTATTTTTCGTTGTAATCTTTTTTTTTTCCTTTGTTGTTGTTCATATGGGTATGACTGGGTTGTCCAGACTGGCTTCGAACCCATGGGCTCAGGTCACTCTCCTGCCAGAGCATCTTGAGTAGGTGGTGGGGCCCCTTCCACAAGTGGTATTTAGAATATCCTGTCTCCTACTTTATAAAGTTTGTTTCTCAGCAAGAAGAAAGGAGCTGAAGAATCACAATGGTAGGACTGGCAAGCTCAGTTCAGAAACAGCAGTAGCATCAGTGCTCCAAGTCACACTGGAGGGGCATGTCCTTTGTAGCAGGGGAGTTTCCATTTAAAGAACACTTTAAAGTGTTCTTTAAAGCTGCCATGTCTGCTTCTTTGCAGTAACTGCCAGAAGCTTCAGAACAGGGCAGCAATATGCTGCTCTCCTCCCAGCCATTGGCAAGAAAAAGAGGGTTTCCTCGACCTTATGGTTCCAGAGGGATATGAGTCCATCACCATCATGGTGGGAAAGCATGGGCACAGGTAGGAATGGTGACTGGAGCTGGAAGCTGGGAGCTGAGGATTAATACGCTTTAGGAGGAGGATTAGAGCTCAGCAATGAGAGGAATAGATGGACTGACATGGCCCACGTGGCCTGGTGGGAGGGGAGGAAATGAGATCGTAGGGGAAAGCGGCTGTTTTATTTCTAACTCATTTGATAGCCCAGGAGCTTTCTGCTGTTTTTATCTCTCTGGCCAAAAATTTCACGTGTAACAATGAGACTAACAATTCTTTTTCTCTCTGTATGTAGCCACCAGCCATTCTGCACGTATTAAAGAGAGCTGGAATCTGAGGACTTAGCAGTGAGCAGATGGGTGTGAACCCTGTCGGGAAGGTCTCCGTATAGCATGGTGAGAGACACCGGTGACATTAATGACACATGGCTTTCTCAAGGCAAGAGAGAAAGCTGGCCTAGATGAACCGGGGAGACACGCTGACAACAGGGAGTGCTAAACAAGTTTGGAAGCTGGCTAGGCACATAGGAACCTTCCAGAAGCTAACACTAGCATGGCATGTTGAGAGACTGAACAGCTGAGATGGCTGTCATACAAAGTAAGGAATGGAGAAAGTGGAGGAGCTGGAGTCGAGCAAGAGCACACAGCATCTTTATCCTGAGAATGCCTACAAGTCCCCGCCCTAAATATATTCCAGGAATTAGACCAGATGTCCCTTGTCTCAGTCCAGAGATGGAGAAATTAGAAAGAACAGATTTACTTGTTACGGTTCTGGGGAATTTGGGAGGTCCAAGCTCAAGGAGCTGGCTTCTCCCAAGGGCCTTCTTGCTTCCGCATCCTGTGGCAGAAGGCGGAGGAGCAGGAGAGTATGAGAACAAAGAAGGGGACAAGGCCACTCTTCCGATGGCATCAACACACACTCATAAGAACAGGAGTGAATCACCTGCCACCTCCAAATGCTGTTGCATACCCTTTGCAATACAGGAGCTTGCGAGGATACATTAAACCATGAGGTCTTTCAAAGGAGGGATTTCATTAATGGGGAATGGGGATCAAACATACATATTTCTACAAATTCCTAACTCAGGCTTGAAGTGTGAACCCACAAAAGTCTATTTAATAATTTACTAGGGGGTGCAATGGAAATGCAGACTCACTAATATAGAAGGAAGACGCCGCTGCTGGTCCTGCTGGTCCAGCTGCCACTGTCCTGTCCTTCTGCCTCAGGGGCGACGGGGACCAACTTCAAGCTGCTCCACGCTGCTTGACCTGGTCCTTGCCACCCAAGAGAGCACACGACCTCTCCTTCTGCCCTTAAGCGGTCACATACACAGCCAAGGTCACGCCCTAGGGCTATCTACCTCAAAGCCATTGGCTGGACGGAAGGGATTCCCACAGCATAAGCTTAGTGGTCCTCTCAACTATAAACATCGGCAACAAGGTACACTAACACTCAAGGGACCAAAGCTGGAGGGTCTTCCGTTTCAGGTAAGCCTGGCTACGTAGTACATTTCCTCTAACAAGCAACAAGTTTTAGATGTTGTTAACATCTTTTTGGTGCATCCCTCCGATGGCGAAGAAAAATAAGGAATCTGCAAAACCCAAATCGACCAACCATTGCCTTCCGGACTCTAACAAATCCTACAGAGTCACAGCTCTTTGAGGTCTGCACAGGGCTTGGGGCAGAGCCAGTCAGACTGTCTGTTGTGTAGAAAATCAGAAAACCAAGCTAAAAAGAGTCTGTGTTTGGATGTGGCAGCCAATGGGAAATCACCGCGTCTCCCAGAAGGGGGCAGTGTGGATGCTTCTTTTCAAACTTGCCATGTCCAAGGAAGGGCATAGAGGAAGCACAAGGTGCCTGAACTGTCTTCCTACTCACAAGTACAGAATCTGAAGGGGTTGCAGTATGGTGGACCCTATGGCACCTGAGCCGCCAGTGAAAGGCTTCAAAGTAAGTAAATGGATTGGGGCTATTAACTATGTAAAATCTGGGCTGGAGAGTTGGCTCAGCAGTTAAGAAATAGCTACCCTTGCAGAGGACCTGGGTTCAATTCCAAGCACCCACAAGGAGGCTCACAGCCATCTGTAACTCCATTTCCCAGGGGATCCAATGCCCTCTTGACTGTCCCAGAACTCACTATATACATCAGCCTGGCCTGGAACTCACAGAGATCCCGGTCTCTGCCCCTGCCTCTGGAGTGCTGGAGTTAAAGGCTTGTGCTACCACGCACAGCTCCAGTGCTTCTGAGCTCCACAGGTACCAGACACACATGTAGTGCAACTTCACACACTGAAGCAAAACACCCATATGTACGAAATAATAAATAAATCTAAAAAATTTTAATCTCAACACTTTAATAAAGATCTTTAATAAAAATAATAAAATGATGTGACATGACACATGTGAACTCAGAGCCACAAAATGACAAAAATATAAAAGTATAATATGCTTTTAATGAAATAAAAGAGGAGCTCGGAAACCCAGCCAGACAACAGGAACATAGCCAAGCACATTTGGAAAAGAAAGAAAATGCTGAAACACACACTTGAAGACGATACCCAGAAATAAATGACATTTCAAGAAATAATGGGTGAGAATTTTCTAAACCTTTGAAGACATAGATCTTCAGATTAGGAAGCTCAACCAGGCAACATTAGCAGATACGGCAAACCCATTGGCATAATGAGAAAGATGAGCCAAGAGAAGTTTGTTGGGGAGGCCAGCATCAGTGGCTAATGATAATTAGGCGAGGGTGAAATTTATAATTAGCATCAGCAGTAGACCCATAGCAATATTTCAAAAGCGCCAACTGAATAATTCTATAAGAATTTTATGCTAACCATACCGAGACGAGCCAAACTTGAGACTTTCTCATAAGGGACCCTCATTGGACAGTTTCTGAGGGATGTGATTCAAAGAGAATGGAGATGACCTGGCAAACAATCTATGGGGAAACTAAAGCAGGCAACACTTGAACTACCAAGTCATACTAGCATTAGGTAAGGAGTAGGCAGGAAGGATGTAAGACCACGCACTGTACAGGAAAAGACAACAGCCATCCACCTACCTGGACGTACAGCCATTCTGTAACTGTTCGTCTGTATTAGATAGAGCAAATGCTAGGAGACTAGACCCAATGTGGACCTTCAAAGGAATTTAAAAAAAAAATCAATCAGGAAAAAAAACAAAACTGCCCAAATGAAGTAGGAAAGTGGGAAATAAATAAAATGGGACAGAAGTCCCAAGTGTCGTGTTGGGAATAGAGGCTGGAATTGCAGATCGGGGTAGGATTCACTCACAACATTCAGGAGGTCCTGGGTTCCATTCCAGAACAAACCATCAATAATGACAGCAAGGATGAATTCTCCATCTGAGAACTCGTTATAATTTAGAAATGAAACAAAATCCAGCCATGGGTTTATCCCAACAGGCATTGCTGAAGCACACGGAAAGAGTAGAAGTCAGAGTAGAAGTGACAGCCCAGTGAAACGGTAACAGACTAAAGGCAAGGATAAAAATATTCACACCAAAGGAGAGCTTTGGCAGAAACATTACTCAAAATAAGGAAAGGATCATTCCAATCACTGGGAAATGTATGTATTTAAACATGTTTGTAGTACCTGAATGTATGTTTTACCACATAATATATACAAAGCCAAGCCAACAGGTTAAAGGGATACGTTACTCAAGCCATAATAACAGTAGATTTTAACACAATTCTTAGTGATTGCTACATAAAACTGGCCACCCCCCCCCCACACACAAAAAAAACCAAATGAACAAAAAAATCAAAACAAATAAACAAAAAACATAAACCAAAAGCCTCACTAACTGTAAAATACATGGAGTCTGAATTATGATTATGCCTGTGTCTAACATGTGGGAAAGAAACTTTCCTTCCAAGCACACAATTGGCTGCCATGCATATCAAAGGATCTGCCCCAGGGTGCTGCTTACCATGGGGCAGGGAGGCCCAAACGCAAAGCCAGGATGACAATTAGAAAAATCTATTCACTTGGAAACTTAACAATACTCATAGCCTAGGTCCAAACAAATTATAATTGTAAAAAGAAGATTTCACCATCTAATTTTTCATTCAAACTGTTGGGAAATGATTCCTGGCAATTGAGTATTTGCCTGTACACAACAAATCTCAGAATGGAGCAGACATTGAATCACGCCAGAGGCTCACACTGGTATAAAAAAAAAAATTAAAAGAAGAGATAGTCATGAAACAGACCCACACAAGAAGAGAACAACACAGTGAAGCTTCCTATCTCAAAGGACATGATTCATTTGTAAAGGTGTGGATGAAATACAATAAACTAGAACATAACCACAGATTCAGAGAAAAACCGGTAAGTGATATTAAGAAGTTGTGACACACTTCAGAATGCTGAGATCATGAACAGATTCCTGGAAAGACAGGAGTTAGCTAAACAGACTCAAAGAAAAACAAAATTAGAACAGTCCTTTTAACTGTAAAATAAGAGTCAAATCAGTAGTCAAAAACAACAGCCAGAATTTTCCCATGAAGAAACCATTGCACATAAACAGCTTTATTCTGAATGCTACCAAACACTGGGGAAACAAGCTGTTCCATTATTTTTTTAATTGTTTAAAAATCTTTGCTTTTAATTAGATTACAGAATAATGGACTTCATTATGGTATTTTGCAGTTTGTCATATCCATCTCTTTTTTAAATGTTTTTAATTGAAATAAAATGACATCACTTCTCCCTCCCTTTCTACTCTCCAGCCTTTTCCAGCTACTCCTTCAAACCTCTCCCATCCCCCACTCTCAAGCTGATAGCTTCATTTTATTTGATTATGTCTGTTACATACAGATATATGTATATTATGAACAAATATATATATACATATATACACAATGTATGTGTATGAACAAATGTATACATATATAATGTGTATTTGTACATTGTGTATATGTATTTGTATGTTTATATATATGATTGAATATATAATATATAAATTTAAAATATATAAATATTTATATATATTAAATATATTATATATATGTATATATATAAAATGATTGAAACCATTTTGTGAATGGTGTGTACACAGTTTCAAGGCTGGCCACTCTGCACTGGGTAACCAGTAAGGGGGAATTATCCCTGGGAGAAGCTAATTCTCCCTCCCCTGGCAGTCACTAGTTGCTTGAAGTTCTTTTTCTAGGGATGGGATCCTGTGAATTTTCTCCCTTCTTTGTTAACATGTCTATCGATACGTCATTGTTCTGGTCTTGTTTATGCAGCTGTTTCTAGGAGACACTGTTTCACAGCAGACTTCCTGGTCCTCTGGCTCTTACAGTCTTGGTGTTACTCTTCTGTGATGTTCCCTGAGACATAGGTCAGGAACTATGATGTAGATGCATCCACTGGGGCATGATTCCCCACAGTCCAGCGATTTCTGTGTTGTGTCCAGTAGTGGTTTTGTGTGATGGTCTCCATTTTCTGCATCGAGAAGCTTCCTTCATATTATTCACACACAGAGAATCTCAGAAAAAACACCCCGATTGATTTTGAGTCCACTGTAATCTTGACATTGGAACTGAATTCAGCGGAACAAGAAGCGAGACAGGACGCAGAGATTCCAAACAGATATCACAAGACAGATCCACCAATGGGCAAAAACTCTATCATAGCCAAGTTAGACTTATCCCAGAAATTAAACTGATGAATTAATTTACTTGATTAGTACTAGAATTCTTATTAATGAAATTCTCCCTATGAACCTATTTTAAAGAAAAGGTTTTATTATTTCACTTAAAACATTCAAGTCTTTCAGTATATTTTTAGAAGAAATTTTCTTGCCTGCAGAAAGCACTCAATGAGGTCCTTACGGCCTGGGGGACAATGACAGCACTGGTAGAGTGTCCTTCCTACAGTGTCTCCTCTAAAGATTGGCAGGTGGATCAGTGGAGTAAGTGGGAATGATGGGCCTTGAATGCGTGCAGCACCGTTTGGTAGGGTGAGAGCCCAGGTAGCAAAGACAGACAGACAGACGAAACGAGAAAACACCTCTTGCCTACCCACAGGCTTTCCTTCTGTGCATGGACAACAGAACCCAGGTTCTTTGGCTGTTTGGACTCAATGCTTGTACCAGCATCTCCTCAGGGGCCTGTGGGCCCTCTGTCTAGGACTGGGGTTTGTCTGGCCAGCCTCCTTGGTTGTAAGATTTCAGCCTTCTTGACTCAGTGGTGTCATTGCCTACCTGGCTCTTCAACTTGCAGCTAGCCATCCTCACAACATCCTGGGAATGTGTAAGCAAATCAAAACAGACTCATATTTTACATGGATAACTTTATTCTATTGGTTCTGCTCTCTAGAGAATTCTGACTAATATGGACACCTGCCAAAACCAGAAAATATAATTAATGAAGAAACATAGCACCCTTTTTGAGATCAGGAACAAAGCAAAAGATATCTCCTGGCACAATGAGCCAGCCTCCCTCCTCTTTAACATTGCACTGGCGTTTGAGCCAGTTCAGCATGAGTCAAGAAAAGAGAAAGAAAAAGTGAGAATGTAAAGTACTGTTATATTACAGAAAAGAGTGTGGTAAGTCTTCAAAGAAAATTAAATATGGAATCACCATGTGTTCCACCAGGCCCCAAGGGAACTGAAACAGGAACCCAGTGACATGAGTCACCAGCGCCAAAGGGTGGTTACCTGGCTGTGTGTCATTAGCAGGCGAAAAATGAGCAGTGCAGTATCAACTACATGGGATGCTATTCCACCTTGGCATAGAAGGAAGCATTGGTATATGCTATGACATGATCTAAGCCGGATGCAGAGAGACAACTACTGGTGTGCCTTAGTTTTTTGTTGCTGTGAGTTCAAATATCTGACAAATGCCATTTAAAGGAGAAAGGGTTCATTTGGACTCACGGTCTCAAAGGGTTCAGTCTATTGTGATGGGCTGGTCATGGTGGAGTAGAGCTGTTCCATAGCAGTCACGAACATTGGAGAAGGGACTGGGAACCAGATAAAACCTTCAAAGGCATGCTCCCCTAAAGACCTATTTCTACAGGTAGACCCCCACCTCCTAAAATTACCACAAACTCACAAATGCCACCACCACCTACCAACCAAGTATTCACCACGTGAGCCTGTGGGAAACATTTTACATTCAAACCATAACACTGTAAGACTTTAGAAAGTAGAGCTGTGTACACCCATAAGTGCTGACGAGGGTGTGAGGTGAGGGGTCCCTTACACACTGAACTCTTCTATACAAGTGTCATGTAGATATGTAAATTAGTGCAGCCAGTGGAGATCCCTCAAAAAACCAACCAAACAAACAAACAAACAAAAAACCCCAAAACAAAAAACTTTCACATAACCCAGATGCACCACTTCCGGATTTACATCAACGTGTCACAGAGACACTTACACACCCATGTTGACTGTGACGCTACACAGAATGACCAAGGTATACATCCAGCTGAAATGTCCATCAATGGATGAATTGATAAAGAAAATGCTGTATAAATACACAGTGGAGTCTTTTTCTGAAAATACCCCTTGCCTTCAGAAACTGAACTTTGGCAGACCTTGCCCACTGCCTGGAGACCATTTGAAACTATCCTCAATCTGTTTCCCTACATTGTACTCAGCCTGCTTTAAGTTTAACTTGCTTTTAAGAAAACAGTGTGACCAGTCTTGCATGCCTGAGTAAGAGCTTTTACAACCTAAGCCAAATACATAGTTTTAATCTTAAACCATGTGCTCTTCTATACCCCTGATCCAGAACAGTGTGTGTGTGTGTGTGTGTGTGTGTGTTGTGGTAATCATTTGCTGAAAACAGCCAGCAGCTTGACAGAATCCTTAAACAAAACAAACATCCACCATACCTGGTGGAAGCAACATGTGGATATAGGCTGATAATATCTGTGTGTGGTTTTTTTATGCTGTTCTGAGTGAGTCAAGTAACTTCTTCCCTTGTAAAGTTTTGTTAAAGATTTCTGTAGAAAAGAATTGCCACATCTATTTCCTATACGATATTTCCTATGCTGTTCAATGGATACAGAGCAGAGTCATTTGTTAGGAAGAGAACGGGGAAAGATATCAGACACATGAGACAGACAACAGGCAGGCCATAGACCACAAGCTGCAGGTAGAGAGAAGAAACAGAGAAAGCAGTGGGGAATCCAAATTTGGGTTCACTCTTGGTCAGACTATTCCAAAAAGAAGATTCTTCTTATTCTATAGTTTGCTACTAATGCAGATTTATGTATGATATAATGGGGAGCAGGGGGGGTGGGGGGATGACTTGGTAAACAAAGTGCCTGCTTCACAAAATATAAGGGCCTGACTTCCTGATCCCTAATACCTATGTGAAAGCCTGGTGTGGCAGTGCCTGTCTGTAACTCTTGTGCTAAAGGGACAGGGGTGAAGGCAGGACAGGCAGATCTCTGGGGCCCAAAGCTCAGTCTGACTACTTGGTGAGCTCCCGGTTCAGTGAGAGACCCTGTGTGGTAGTTTCAATGAAAATGGTCTCCATAGGCTCATATGCTTGAATACTTAGCCCAAAGTTGGTGGAACTATTTGGGAAGGTCTAGGAGGTGTGGCCTTGTTAGAGAAAGTGTGTCAATGGGGATGACCTCGGAGGTTTCAAAAGCTCCTATTTTTCCCAGTTAGCTCTCTCTGGCTTGTTCTTGTGTCTCAAGATGTAAGTTCTTAGCTACTGTTTCAGCATTCATGCCTACCTGCCTGCCTGCCTGTTGCCATGATGGCCATGGCCTCTAACCCTCTGAAACTATAAGCTCCAAATAAACTCTTCTATAAGTTGCTTTGATTGTGGTATATTATTTTAGCAATAGAAAAGTAACTAAGACACTTTATTAAAAAAAAAAAAAACAGCAACAACAAAAACAAGGTGGAAATGGACCAAGTAAGACACCCAACATTGATCACTGGCCTCCACACCCTCATGTGTATATGCACACACACATACTATACACATGTGTATGCATGTATATGAAAGAACAGAATTATGTCTTTTGCAGGGAAATGGATAGGACCGGAGATGATTATGGCAAATAAAATCAGGCAGACACAGAAAGATAAATACTGTGTGCATTTTCTCAGAGTGGAATCTAGATTTAAAATACGTGTGACCTGAAAGTGGAAGGGGACTGTTGGTGGGGAGATTGCGGAGTAGTGGATGAAGGGGTGGGGGGACTGCCGATGAAAGGAAGACAAACATTACATGTTTTCCTTCTTGCAGGATCTCAGTTTAGCAATGGAATACATGAGACGTGACAATAGAGGAAGGCAATTTGGGGGATGAAGGGGTCAGAGGTTGGGGAGAGGTTAAAAAGGTGATGCGTTTGAAAAGGTCGTGAAGAAACCCATCATTGTGTATGATAGCGAAAAACCATTACAGTGAGAAAAGATGGGGTTTGTCAGGACCTGGGGAAGTGGCATGGGGAGTTGCTGTCTAACTGGGACAGAGTTTGTGGTGATGGAAATGTTCTAGAGGTAGTGGTGGTGGCGGCGGCGGCGGCGGCAGCGGCGGTTACGCAGCAATGCACATGTACTTCATCCCACGGAAATGGACACCTAGAAATTGCTGAGTGTTAGCTTGTTTGTTTGTTTGAGACAGCTTCTCACACTGTTTAGACTCAGGCCATCTTTGTTACTCAGCTTCCCAAGTGCTGGGATTACAGACATGAGCCACCACATTCAGCTTGAAAAGAGGAAATTTTATGGCCTGCATATTTATCACACTTTTGATGTGCAGAAGTCATGTTTCCCAAGAAGAGCCTTCATGGGTGACTTCTCAGAAACACTGCATCCTGAAGGCAAGACTCTCTGCTAAGTAGAGGTAATTTACTGCCTAGCTCTTGTCTGTCAGAGTCTTCCAGAGATGATATGCAAAAATAGCATATAATTTTTAGGAAAAGAGTAACCCATTTTCATTAGGATGTCAGAGAGTGTTGCGATACACCAAAATACAACTGAGAGGCCTCTTTCCATGCTGTCCTTGCCTGTACATCTCATCTCCTATAGGCCCTTAGGTGTAGCACAGGCTAGACCACCTGGCTCCCGTCACCAGCCTCCATCTCCATCCCTCTCTTTCCCCCTTCTCCTCTCCTCATCCCAACACCACTTCTTTCCTTCACTCAGGTTGTTTCAGGGGCAAGTAATTTTTTTAAAAAAATCCTTCTTTGTTGATTAAAGCACATTAAAAAAAAATTAGGTGAGCGTGATTCTGAGATCTGCTAAACTTCAGGTCATTTTACGTCCTTTTCTTTCCTGCATGGTATGCTGAAAAGGCCCTGCTCTGGGCTGCAGCCCGGAGCAGAGAAAGCTCCCCACTGCCTGTCCGGTGATTAGAGTTGTGTCCAAAACTAAAAGCCATTGCCAACTGGATTTTCCTACTGAGTCAATATTTTGCATTTAGCACAGGCTGCATTTTAACAAACGAGACCCCTGGCTTTTACTCCTGCCCTGCCTGGATGCTGACAGGATTCCTAGAAGGAAATATAGAGGCCCTCAGACGGTGTGCCAACTTCAAACCCAGAGGCAATTAGAATTGTCATGGCTCAATTTTCTCCCAAGTGAATTCTGATACTTCTCTTTTTCAAAAGTGCTTTTATTTCTATTTTTAACTGGGACATTGTTAAGCGCATGCGTGAAATGTAAAAGGCACTTATATTCCTTCCTTTAGCCCTTGGTGTTCACACAGTGTGGGTGGAGGAGGCCTACTGAAGCAAGGCACACGCTCTGTGGCACCTCAGCAAGGGAGGTTAATAGTCGTCATAGTTGACGCTGGCTCCATGCCTAAAGCTTTCCGGGCTGCGGGGACCAATGGCTGCGTCTTCATCGTAATGTCGGTGATAGTAGTCACCATAGTAATCATGTCCATTTCGATTTCTGTTTAGCCAATAGTTGACATCGTCTTCAAATTTCTGGAAGAGAAGAGAATGATGAAGAACGGACTTAAAGACACACACTCCCCTAAAAACACATGGAAAACATGACTTTTCTCTAAGTGGCTTTTCTTCAGTGATTGACAACCAGTGTTATGACAGCTGCTTGTTATAATATTTTGTTCACAGGTCAGTTCAGCCTTAGGATACCAGGTGAGCTACCCCCACAAAGGAATCTATGCCTGTACTTGTGATAATCTCTACCATGTCAATTCTTCATACACCATACTCCTGAGCCTTTTTCTCTTTATAAGGTAAATAAAACATGTGTCTGTCAAATGTGGTAAGAGCTTGGCTGACCCTGAGGCATCATCCACATTATTACGGCAGATGCCTTCTTATCCTCCTGGCCTATTCCTGTGCCTGGCCCACCATATGAATCAAGTCAACTATTGGCACCTTAAGCTCTGGGGCAGGGCATCTGAGACACCTCAGGTGGTGTGCATAATTGTGTTCCTGGTTTGCGTGTGCATGGGCACAAGTGTTCACTGTGTAAGATTGTGAAATGGGCAATGGGTGTCAGGCCTTGTGCAGGCACCAGAGGAGGCCTGAAGTAAGATAAGGAGTCTGGGCTTAGAGGAAATTTGGAGTCTATTGGAGATAATTATGAAAGGAGACAGCTACTGTTAATAAAAATAAAAAGACAACGAGAAGGACCAACGATTAGTAGGACCTCTTCCAGCAGCTGCTCTTTTCTGTGGATTGCCTTTTCACAGGAGAGAAGAATATTCCTGAAGGGATGGTGAGTGTGCAAGATGAATTGTGATGACAACTTGCACGCATTGATCTAGTGTGAGGATGAGACATTGAGGACATAACAAAGACAGATTGGGAATAGGAGCATGCTGAGCAGTCTGGGCTGCAGGCTGTGGCTGTGAGACCCTGCTCCAGGACACCACTGAGACTGGGGGAAAAATGCAGATTCACTGGCACCATGCCAGCCTCCTGGGCTGACTTTTCTAGTGGTTGGGTCTCAGGAATCTATTTTCGTTTTAGCAGGATGGCCGGGGAACACTAAATATGGACCAATTCCAACTTGCATTTTTTTTTGTCTTTGTATCAGGATAATGTGAAGGCAGTGTGCATTCAGTAGGAACCACTGTGGATTCTGGATTTGGATCTTTTCCCAGGCCAGTGCTGAGTGGGATGAGCCCCTCCAGGGATGCTGCAGTGAGTCGGGGCTCCCAGGTGGCCCCTGATGATGTGTCTGAGCCAGGAGGGTGGGAAGGTAGTTTTCCTGGAGACATTTTAGTTGGTAGTGATTCCAGCTTACCATAGGCTGAGGACCCTGTGAGGCTGGAAACCCTAGGCTGGGCCATACACTGGGGCTCTGGGGCCCAATGGCCACCCACTTTGGCTTAGTGATAGGCCCCCTCCTGTGTACCCCTCACCCTGGGCCACTGATACCTCATCTGTTTGCTTCCCAAGATCCTCATCTTCAGAGCCACCCCAAAACCTCTGCCTCAAGGAGGATGTAGCAGACATTTTTGCCTCCCTGTATCTTTAGCCTAGACTTTTCACAATGCTACATTTTGGGGGTCAAATGCTACATTTGGGGGGCAGTCTTACTGCCTCAGTTTTCCTATTTAATAAGGTTTGAGGTTTTGGCTTCAAGTGTGTATTTTAAATCTGTTTTAAGAACTTTTTATGAGTATAAAAATATGACAGGTTCGGATTTGAATATTCAAATTTGAATATGAGCCAGGGCCAAGATAACGAGGGATGGTGCTATTCCAGTACCAAAGACCACCACTCCACTCGTGGCATTTGAACATAGTTTCTTGTGGTCTTTTTATGCAAGCTTAATCATTACAGCCTTCCTCAATCCTCATCTTTTATTGGTTTTGTTACCAGACATTATATTTTAGTCATTTACCCATGTTAAATTTTTTTAACTATTTAATGGTGGTTATCAAAGAGATAAGACTACTAAAAGATTATATGACATTTTCATCTACCAAATAAATAAAATATATGCACTTAAATGTTGCAAACACAAGATGCTGCCAATGACTGTAGAACATGGGTACTCCCCCTCAGGACTTTTGGGGATGTGTAACTGTACTATCATAAGGACCCTTCACTGTGAGTTTATCTGTTTCTTAGTAACTCCACCAGGCAGAATATGGACCTAAGAAAGTTGACACATAGCAATGTCCCTTGAGTTGGGGAAATTGTTAAATAAAGTCATTTGTTTAAGTACTTTGAGTCACACCTGACACAGAGTTTGGCTTAAGTAGGTAGCTACTTGCACAGCAAAAGAAGACTTATTTTTAAGTAACAAAGATATATTTAGGGACTGACGGGTATGTGCAGAAGCTGGGAATGGGAAGGAAAGGATGATGCAGCCACATGCTTCGTTCTATACTATGTTAGAAAGGAAGCTTTTCTACCCAGCACAGAGTGTGTCTGTATAGGAAAACATGTTCAGCTAGCTGGTGGCTGATGTTCCCTGGGAGGCAGGCTAAGTGGTCTACCCTGGACTCCTCAGCCACTCTGCAGACAGTCTCCAGAGAGTAGAATCTAGAGTGCCTCTAGAATGCTGCCCTCTTACCTGTACCTGTAGCCAAGATGACAATATGTGCCTTTGAACAGTCTCCTCTGTTAACCTACCAACGTTGCCCACTGGTGCTGCCCCACCCACACGAGCTGCTGAAATTTCCCCTAAACATCTGCAAGAACCACCTCTCTGTAAAAGTCATTTTAAGTCTCTTCTCATGATCTTTCTGAGTCCATATACCCATCTTGTTGCTTCAGCCATTTCTGGGCAAAGATGACCATGTTTACATGAGTTGTTTGGAGGATGCCCAGGTGGAACTGGACAGGAGGGCTGGAGGCATTTCTAAAAAAAGGAGCTTCATCAGGAATCCAAGATGCAGCTCTTTGGCTCACAGATTGCCTGGATTCCTCCTCCCCCATGGCTGGCTAGCCTGCAGTGCAGAGTGGGCTCAGACATTCGGAATAAAAACCGCTGTGACTTGGCTGTGGTTTGTGTAATCCTAGGGTTCATTGCTAGAAGCTTGGCCCCCATTGGAGCAGTGCTGGAGAGCTGGGACCTTTAAGAGATGAGGCCCTGGTGCAAAGTAATCAGGTCATAAGGGCTTTACCTTCTGAAAGGACTAAGGCTGTGGCCTCTCAGAGTGGGTGAGTTTTCTCAAAAGTTGGCAATCATAAAGCAAAGTCAGTGGGTTTCCTGGTGCACACCTATAAACATCAGCATTTGGGAGTTCAAGGTCTGCCTTGGCTACATAGTGAGTTTGGGGCTAGGCTAGGCTATGAGACCCTGTCTCAATAAATGAATGAATGAATGCATGCATGCATGAATGAATGAATGAATACAGACAAATGAATAAAGAAAATTCAGGCTTCCTTCTTGGTTTATATATGACTGTTTCTTAACACATGCTCCTGCTATTTTGACACCGCTTGCCATGATATTCTCACTAGAGCCAGTCTACAGTGACTTCATATTCTCAGACCTTCAGAACCACAAGCTGAAAACGAACTCTTAAAAGTTCTCCACCTCGGGTATTTTGATAGAGCAAGAGAAAACAGACTGAAATCAGAATCAAAGCTTAACTTCCCAGGTCCTCTTCCCAGGCCAGGCCTCCGTCCCCCACAGCCCGCCCTGTAGTGTCCTGGGAGGCCTGCCCCCTCCCCCCGGAGGAAAGTGTACCCACCGCCTCATCAAAGCCCATGTACAGGAACTGCTGGTACCACTGCTGCACCTCAGGCCGGGTGCGGTCCCACAGCTGCCGCTTGGCACGCTTCAGGCCACCCAGGAACTCCTTTGCTGTGTGCTCAGACACAGCCACGTTCGTCTTGGCTGGGGCAGGTTCTGAAAAGATTAGTGTCCGAAAGACAAAGAATGATTTCTCTTTTGAAAATGATATTCTCTTTACTGTTGGAATTTTTTCTTCCTGAGTTTTTAAAGATTTTTTTTTTTTTTTGTAATTTTATGTGTACGGGTGTTTTGTCTGCATGTGTATCTGTGCACCATGCGCAGGCCGTGCCAGCCAAGGCCAGAAGAGGGCGCCAGACCCTCTGAACTAGAGTTGTAGACAGCTGTGAACCACCACATGGTGGGAATCAAACCCTGACCCTCTAAAACAGCAGCCAGTGCTCTTAACTATTGAGCGTTTCTCCAGCCCCAAGCTATTATTAGAATTTTAATGTGGTTTAACTACTTCTGTGTTTCGAATTGACACATAGTAATTGTACATATTTATGTTATACCCATGCAAGGATCAAACAGGATTAACTGGCATTTCCCCCGCCTTAAATGCTTATCATTTCTTCATGCTGGGAAGCTTTCAACTCTTTTCTAGTTCATAAAATGTGCGGCAGATGGCTCTGAGCTGCAGCCACCCTGCTGTGCCGCAGCACGTTAGTTATAGAACTTACTCCCCTGTGCCTCCTTGTTATCCAACATCCCCACTCGGCTACCTCTTCAGGCTCCACTGTAAGCTACGAGGGAGAAGCAGATGTGAGCAATGATCACACGGGAAACGTGGCTCACATTTTTTAATCTCTGTGACACCCAGTTTTACGGAAGGAGATGAAGAGAGGAGAAAGGCTGTTCACTAGATAGCACAATGGATCCATTTGACCTAACTGATAACAGTGGACTGAGAGCCCACATTTTGTGATTTCCAGAATGTTCTACTTCTATGTCTCCTTGTTGCTGTCTATCACTTAAGTTGGGAGCTTTTTTTTTTTTTTTTTTTTTT
>CABHPP010127615.1:12874-56276 GCA_902168425.1 Peromyscus attwateri | reverse complement strand
TATATATATATATATATATATATATATATATATATATATATATATGAGGGAAGTTTTAAGTTACTGGTAACTGTATTTTATTACCTCTCATAAATGTTTGAAAGCATTTATCTAATTTTTTTGTGAGCCTAATTTTGATTGAGGGAAAAAAAGGGGAGTATTTTAATGCAAAGTGATGGGTTCAAAGTTAGTTTCATAATTAAACATAAAATGTTCACAAATGTTAAAGAAAAAACTATTGACTAAAGCAGGGAAGTGTGTTTTGCTTTCTTTTAATAATGAAATATGATCGTCTGCCCTATACAGAGTAAGCAGAGCCATCAGTAGTACTGTTTTCATTCCATGCCAAACAAATATTGATGTGTAAAACAATGCAGTTATCCCATCTATCAAGTACCAATTTTCTTCAGGGCTTATAATTGTCAATGAAATTAAGACTATCATAAGGGAATGATAGTCTTAAAATCTTTGCTCCAGAGAAATGGATAAATTTCTATCTTCAGTCAACCCACCAAAATTAAGCCTGGAATATCAACATCATAACAGATCCACAGTAAATGAGATGAAATAGTAATAAAAGCCTGCCACTTAAAAAAATGTCCAGGATCAGAATGATTCACAGCAGAATTCTAGCCAAAGTTCAAAGAAGACATACAACCAATTCTTCTTCAACTATTCAAAAGACTAGAAACAGAAAGAGAAATCCCACACTCCCTTTATGAAGCCTGTATCAGCCTAACCCCAAAACAAGGAAAATACACAAGAAAAAAAAAAAAAAGAAAAGAAACTGTAGACTGATATCCCCAATGAACACAACTCTAAATGTTCAGCAAAATCTTCCAAACTGAATACAGATATATATCGTAACAATTTTCTACCATGATCAAGTTGGCTTCATCCTTGAAATTCAGGGATGGTTCACATATGTGTGAACAAAGACTTCTGAAAAGAAGTTGTATCTGGCTGTGAATAAAAATTCCTGAAGGGAATCTGTGTCTGTAGAGATTGATGAGCTGATTAAAACCTTAGTACTGTGGAGAGATTGGAAAGTTGCAGGTCCCAGAAGCTAATTATCTTATCTTGGAATAAGTTCTAGCCCTCCAGAACAGACATGTTTTGCCCAGTTTGTGTCCAAACTAACATCTTATGACAATAGATTAAAAACCTTTTACAGTCTATTGACTTAGCAAGGAAACTGGCTTCTGCCAACACAGAAGCTAAGAATGCCATCAGACAGTGACTGGAGCTTATAGGAAAAATTCTCCCATCTCAGTGTAACTGCCTCTCTGATGTACCCACCAATGTATTTTAAACTTATCTTGGTTTATGACTTTCTCTATTTTGTGAAACTACAAAAAAAACTGTGAAACTGCTTCCACATTGGAACACGAAATTTGGGATAACCTAAATCTGTGTTCCAAGCCATGGTTACTCAGAATGGCTACTAAATAACTTATTTCTTATTCCTGTAAGCGATCTGTGGTTTTGGCATCAACATATGCAAGTTAATAAATGCAATATAGTGCATACATGGATTTAAAGACAAAAATCCTATGATCATCTTACTAGATGGAGAAAAAGCTTGTGACAAATCCAACATGGCTTCATGATAAAAGTCATAGGGAAGGTAGGGCTAGAGAGAACATACCCCAACATAATTAAAGACATGTAAGATAAATCCATAGTCAACATCATCCTAAATGAAGAAAAGTAATCCCACTAAATATAACTTCAGCCATTTATTCTTTGAGAAAGATGTCAAAAACACAGGCTGGAAAAAAAAGAACGTATCTTCAATACATGCTGCTTGGAAAACTGGATGTCCACATGCTGAAGAATTAAATCTATCAGTTTGTACAAAAATCAATTTCAAATAAATCAAAGGTTGAAACTTGAAGTCTAATACATTGAAACTACAAGGATAAAATACAGGCAGCACTCTACATGATATAGGTCTAGGAAAGAATTTTCTGAGTAGGACTTCATTTGCTCAAGAATTGATGGAGGTCAAAAACTGACATGTGAGACTTCATAAAATAAAAAGCATTTGTACAGCTGAAGAAACAATGAACCTGGTAAAGAGGAAGACCATAGAATGGGAGAGAATCATCATTGCCAGCTATATATTTGTGAGAAGGATGAATATCCAGAATATATAAAGAATTCAAAAAACAAAGAGTTAAAAAAAAAAACAGAAACAAATACAAAACCAAAACAAACAACAAAATGTTAACAACAACAACAAAACCCCAAGTGACTCATTTAAAAATGAGCCTGGCAATTGATCAGAGAGTCCTCAAAAGACAGAAAACAAGGGCTGAGAAATATGTCAAAAAATACTCATCATCCTTAGCAGTTAAAGAAATGCAAATTACAACAACTTTGAGATCTGATCTTACCCCAGTTAGAATGGTAAAGTTTAACAAAACAATGGAGAACAAATTCTGGAGTGAATATGGGGAAAAGGAAACCCTCATTCACTTTGGTAGGATTGAAAAATTATTGGAGCCACTATGGAAATCAGTGTGGAGAATTCTCAAAAAGCTAAAAATAAATCTATCATATCATCCAAAATAGAAACATGCAAAATGTCCTCTGCCCAGTTGTAGTCAGAAGTTTTCCTGTGTCCAGCCCACGCCAGTGGTTTGGACAAAACTCTCCCACTCAAGTCCCTCAAGTAAACACACAGGGGCTTATATTAATTACAACTGCTCAGCCATTAGCTCAGACTTTTTACTGACTAGCTCTTACACTTAATTTAACCCATAATTCTTATTTATGTTTAGCCATGTGACTTGGTGCCTTTTCTCAGTTCTGCCTTGTCATCTTGCTTCCTCTGTGTCTGGCTGGTGACTCCTGACTCTCCCTTCCTCTTCCCAGCATTCCTTTAGTCTGCTTGCCCCGCCTATACTTCCTGCCTGGCTACTGGCCAATTAGCATTTTATTTGTCAACCAATCAGAGCAACACATATTCACAGCATACAGAACAACATCTTAAAGCACCCGATGAATGAATAAATGAAAATTTAGTACATATATACTATGGGATACTATTTAGCTGTAAAGAAAACTGAAATCATGAAAGTTTCTGGTAAATGGATGGAACTAAAAAAGATCATATTGAGTAAGATAAACCAGACAGAAAGAAAAATGTCTCATATTCTTTTATTAGTGGCTCTGAGCTCCAAATCTGTAGATGTGACTATGTATCCTAGACTAGTGTGGTAATTTGAATGTAACTGGCTCCCATAATCTCATAGGTAGTGGCATTAATAGGAGGTGCGGCCTTGTTGAAGTAGGTGTGGCCTTGTTGGAGGAAGTGTGTCACTGTGGTGGCAGGCTCTGAGATCTCCTATGCTCAAAATAACACCCAGTGTCAACAGTCTACTTCCTGTTGCTGGCATATCAACATGTAGCAGCTCCTTCTCCAGCACAATGTCTGTCTGCATGCCACCATGCTCCTCACCATGATAATAATGGACTAAGCCTCTGAAACTGTAAGCTGCCACCTCAATTAAATGTTTTCTGTTATAAGAGTTGCTGTGGTCATGACGTCTCTTCACAGCAATAGAAACCCTAACTATCACAAGTAACTTGCAGAAATCAAGAAAATTAAGTGAAACCGTTTATGGGAGTAGTGAAGAGGGCCAATAGAGGGCGGGGGATAGCAGGGTACATGTGATCTGATAAGAGAAATGAAGAAAAGAGGGGTTCTTTTTAGGCAGGGAGAAAGAAGGCAAATACAGAAGAATGAGGGAAGAGGATAAAACGGCAGGAAGGCTGTCTGAAACTTTCCTAAGGAATCATACTATTAACTATCTAAAACATAACCCTATAACATAGGTGAATCTTTATGTAAACATACATATATAGTATAAATAAAATTCTATCATCTGGCTTGAGCTGACAGTGCTCTCTCCAAAAGCCGAAGACCACCTATCAAAAACCCAGTACTAGGCAGGTGTTTGTTAAGATTGTTCAGCAGACTCACATACAGTATATTGTTACTGCCCTTGGTTGCCCCTCAGGGTAGAAGGTAAGTCCTTATTGGTGAAAACATCACACAACTCAGATACAGGTTTCAGAGGTCCCTGAGCTGAAACTGACCTGAATGCCCCTCTCTGAGGACCAAATTTCATGGTACCAGAAAGTGACATGTAAGCTTCCAAAAGAGGGAAATAACCAACTTTCCTACCCAGTTATGACACGTATGAATGTGTCACAGTGACCAGCATGGCAGGATAACGCTAAGGTTGCAGTAATAACATGTATGGCGCACGCCTTTAATCCCAGCACTCAGGAGGCAGAGACAGGCGGATCTCTGTGAGTTCGAGGCCAGCCTGGGCTACCAAGTGAGTTCCAGGACAGGCACCAAAACTACACAGAGAAACCCTGTCTCGAAAAACCAAAAAAAAATAAAAAATAAAAAAATAAAATAAAATAAAATAACATGTATACCTCGATGGTAACAAACTGTTCTCGAACTGGAACTTAAGATCCACTCAACAATAGAGGGAAAACATGGTGCTGGAAAACTAGCCAACTAGCTGCTCAGGGCTAGTGAAGTCATGGATTTTGGAGGAGAACAAACCACCACTTTACTAAATAAGCATAATCGCTAACTACATTATAGATATTTGCCTGTATACCCGCACCCCTCATCAAGGAAACTTCTCTTTGCAACATATGGAGAGACCATTACAGAGAACTACAACCCTACTAAAATGCAGTCATGTAGCCCAGTTCTAATGGCTATGTCTCCGAAATACTCCTGCACATAAGCAGCATCGGTGTTACTGTGGAAGAGGGAATTGGAAGACAGATCCAGTGGAAGAGGGAAGTTTCCCTGTGATAATGTGTCTCCTAGTCATGTCAGATGCTACACCCACACATTTTCAGGACATGGGTACATAAACAAGAGCTGAACAAGGACAATAACCATAGCCACACTAAAGTAGGTGGGGAAAAAACCCATGAGGCTTCAGCCCTACCCCCCCCCCAAAAAAAAAAAAAAAAACGGTAAGCACCTGAGAAATTAATGCTGAGAGTAGTAGAAATAGTCTTCTCCAGAGAAGAGCACACCAATTGGTTACCTAATAACGAATGGTCAGCCCTGAAAACACAAGTTATATTATACAAACTGTGTGTTTATAAATACACGCTTGCGCACACATGTGCATGCACACGTGTGTGCGTCCACACACATACGTATAGGCATTGAACGAGAATTAATGAAAAAAAGAAGGCATGAATTTGAAAGAGAGCAAAGAGAGGTTTGTGAGCTGGTTTGTAGTGAGGTAAGGGGGTATGATGTAATTATATAATAATCTCAAAAATCAAAAACATTAAGAAAAAAGAGGAAGAGACACAGGGGAGGGAGAGACCATGAAGCAGTATAGAGATAGAAAATACAGGGAACATGTATAATAAATAGTCCTGAATCCTTGGAAGGTAGTTTGTATCTCTTGCTGGCTGAAAGTCAAAAAATTGACACAGATAACAATAAGCACTATAATGCTAGCCTGCACAGAGAGATACAGTTCCTTTTCAGAGAGATATCTCAAACAAGAGTACAGAACAGCTAATGAGCCATGTCCAAGCTCCAAATGCATGTGACCTTTGAGTTTAACCTTACCAGCCTTCTTTTATCACCTATAAACCCATCCTTTGTTGAGAAAAATCTCACAAACAAAATTATGAATCATGTTTACAGCAAAATGCATTTCCTGAATTCTTTGTCATCTGTATCTAGTAAGAATTCCTTTGATCTTTGCTGACCTGTTTTTAACATAAAACTGTAAAATGTACCTCCTGAACAACCTTATAATCTCATTTGTAAAAGAAAAATTCTCTAGATAAAAATCAATGTTCTAAAACATGTTTACTTAGCATTTGAAGTTTAAATGATGGTCAGATTCTTTTTTCTTTCTGGCTGTGAACTACACCTCACATTTCTACTAATTTCTTTTTTTTTTCTTTTTCTAATTCAAATATAATTACATCATCTAGACTAGACTACTACCACTAGACTCTCATGTCTTCCTCCTCCAAGAACAATATGTGTGTGCAAGAACATATTAAAAGAACAAAATATCTCTCACTCTCTTTCTCCCTCCACCCCCCACGCACACATGCGCACATGCATGCACACACACACACACACACACACACACACACACACACACAGACACTTGCACACAGTTTCTTCTATGACAGTTAAATGTGTGTCACTTTTAACCCTTCAAACTATCTCTAGTTGTATACTTAATAAACAATTCCATCTTTGCTTCATACTGATATTATTTTGTTGTAAAATTTTTTTAGTCTAAGTCAAAACCCTAGATCCACCTGTGTCAAGTCTTCTGAGTTAAGTGCTCCTGGACTGCACAATGATGTGAAGTTGTATATCCTACTGTTCATGACAAGGTAAATAGAAATGCCAAAACAAATATAATCTTAAAATCAAGAGTGGCCTAATTTAGGAATTCTTAACCATTTTCCAATCGTGTTTCATTTTGGGTTGAAATTTTTTTACATGACCCTGGATATAAAAATGTGTAAAACAGGATATACAGATGATTA
The DNA here is from genome assembly GCA_902168425.1 of Peromyscus attwateri. Taxonomy (NCBI): domain Eukaryota; kingdom Metazoa; phylum Chordata; class Mammalia; order Rodentia; family Cricetidae; genus Peromyscus; species Peromyscus attwateri. Next base: position 49,694 of record CABHPP010127615.1, on the reverse strand, counting down.
CAAATCATAAAGAGATTTGTTGAAAGTTATTCGTTGATATACAAGTAATTTTACTATTGACTAATGATGAAAGCAAATTTGTATAGTAACTGAATATATGTACTTATTTTTACATGAAGAATAAATTATTGACTGAATATTTGCTACTGAAAGAGATATAGAATCTTTAAGGCTTTCAGCTGATCAATACTATGATTTTTATTATTATCAATGAAGAGAATGTAGTTTTGTTTAAACATGTAATACCAAATGACAAAAGCACATTTACAACCATTTTAGACATTGTGAGAATTTTGTTCTGTATTCATATAGTGTGTCTTCCCCACCACACCCACCCACCCACCCACCCACCCACCCACCCAAGGCTCTTGGATCTTTGTGAAAAGGGGGCAGAAGAGAAGTCAATGTGGTAGATGACTTCAAAAAAAGGATTTTCAAGACACAACAGGGCAGAGGCACACATGAATTCATAGGGATGGTAATACTATGCATAAGACCTTCACAAGTTCCAGCCAGACAAAGTACCAGCAAAAAGGGGGAAGGTGGACATCTAATCCAACCACTGGCTGAGGAGCTATTGGTATTTAATAGCCACAGCAAGCATTCCTTGAACTGGAAGCTCAGACTTCCACCTGGTCACTTTGGACTTCTCAGACCTTTAAGCCAACAGGATAACAGTATCCTTAAGACAGGATTAACAATGTTAGGAGGGGTTATTGATCCAGATTACCAAGGGGAAATTGGATTACTTCTCCACAATGGAGGTAGGCAAGATGATGTTTGAATGCAAGAGATCCTTTAGGGCATCTCTTGGTGCTACCATATCCTGTGATTAAAATCAATGGGAAACTACAACAGCTTAATTCAGGCAGGATGACAAAGGGCACAGACCCTTGAGCAATGAAATTATGGGTCACCTCTCCAGGAAAAAAGCCAAAGTGCTTATTAAAGGTGGAGGAAGCACAGCATGTGTAGTAGAGGCCATGTAAATGCCAACTAAGGCCATGAGACCAGTTGCAGAAAAAAAGATTATAACTGACATGACATGAGAGTTTCATTTTTTGTTAACAATGTATTTACAGATATTTGTGTTCTTTTTCCTCTCTTTTTCATGTAACATAACATAATTAAGAGAATATCAGTGGTAATCATATAAATTTTCACGTATCAAAAGAACATCCCTCAAGGGACATTGCCATCTATTCTAAAATTTATAATGTGTTTGCAGTTGTACAAGGGATAGTTATATCATGTTAGGTATAATTATGACTTGGCTATTGTTTTCATTTGGAAATTAAGCATGGCATAAGGAGATATGATTATGTGTCAAGTTGACAAGAGGTGGAATTGTGATGGCTATTCTCGGTTGTCAACTTGACTATATCTGAAATTAACTAGAACTGAAGTGGCTATGGATTTTTTTATTAATTTAATCATTTGAAGAAGGAAGACACACCTCTGATCTGGATCTTTGAGGTGGGAAGATCCACCTTTAATCTGTGCCATATCTTCTTCTGGAAGCCTATATAAAGGACACAGAAGAAGGAAACTTGCTTTCTCTTTTCCAGCTTGCTCTCACTCTTGCTACAAGTCCCTTGTTTCACCGACATTAGAATCTATTTCCCCAGGGTTCCAGTATACACTGAAGACCAGCTGAGAAATCCAAACTCTTGCACTGAACAACTATTGGGTTCTTGGATCAGCCATTTTTGGACTAGCTAGACCACACCCTGTAAGCCATTTTAATAAATTCCACATATATATTCATGCTACACTTTCTGTTCCTCTACAATGGGAAAGGAAGGAAAGAAAAGAAGTAATCTCAAAGTCGGGTGAGAAGCTGTGGGAGAGCCGAGAATGTAGTAAAGAGAAGAACTTGTGGGAGTGGTGGTGAACATAATCAAAATACATTGTATGAGATTGTCAAAGGATTAGAAAAATATTGCAACAACATAAACAGATACTCTTTCCTCATCTTGAGCTATAGTTCATCTAATAATAGCTTTAAATGAAACTCAACTCAACAAGTCGACTATGTTTAAAGTCAAACTTTGTAATACAATACAATTATGGTGAGGAGTGACTCTTGGAAAATATGAAGAATTTATTTTCTGTTATTAAACCATTATGTTTCTATAATAGCAGAAAACATTGTATGTACAGCAAAAACACCACAATTTATAACATATCACCAAAATTCATAAGATATCATTGTCCAGACTTGAGCCCATGCATTTCAGGTAGGATTCCTTGGTGTGTCATATGAAGGCACACACACAGCACAAGTGGACATTGTGTTCAGAAACAAAGCTATAGTGAATCCTTGTGATGAAACCAAAACACTTTGGTTTCAGTATGCATTTGGCTATGAATTAATTTTTAGATATTCTTTATTCATACATGTTTTACTGTTGCCAATTTTAATGAAATCCCACAATCAGTTACAAGAGACTATATGGCATCATTGTTATGGTGAAAACAAATGTTGATAAAAATGAATGTTAGGGTTAAATTGAGAAATGCAGGAACATGAGGATAGTAATGAAGGATCTTGACACATAACTAAATAAGAGAGAGGACAAAGCTAGGGCAAAAAATGAACTAAAATGGTCTCAGTGGTCTCTGGCTGACTACTAGGCATCACTCGCCAGAGAGCAATGGGCAAGGCACTGCTGCCCTTCTTCCCAGAAAACTGCTCAACTTTATTGATAGTTATACATTTGCTCATATTCCTGCATCTAATTGCAATTGTGAATAAGTATGGCTTACCCATTTTAGAAAGAAGAATATATATTCTTCTTTGCTTATCTTTTGCTGGAATAAAATTATGAACAAAAGCAATTTGGGGAGTTAATGGGTTTATTTGACTTGCATTTCTACATTTTAGTATATCATTGAGGGAAGACAGAGGAGGGACTCAAACAGGAACGTGAAGGCAAGAACTTAAACAGAGACCATGGAGGAATTGGCTTGCACACATGCTCACTTGAAGCTACTTTTCTTATAAATTCTAGGCCTAGCTAACTAGGGATGGTGTTGCCCACAGTAGGCTGAGCCCTCCTACATCAATTGACAACTAAGAAAATGCCCTACAGACATGCCCACTGGACAATATTATGGAGTCAGTTCCTTAAGTAAGGTTCCCTTGCACCAGGTATGTCAGTTGAAAAACCAAGGTTAGCCACAATTCCACTCCAGACCACCCTAAGAGTGGGCAAGGAGAAAGTAAATGGTAGACTAGAATTTGTAAGTCCTTCATCCTAGAGGCACCCTGTTGCTGTTGCTAGTCAGCTAGGTCTACAGTCCACTGTGCAGGATGGACTTACATTCTACTTTCACTTTTTCCCATCTGGTAAATAAACCTTGACTATTTGCTCACTCTCCTTGTACCCTGGTAGGTCTTGCTGTTCCTTGCTCTTTACTTTCTCAGTGCTAGTCTTCTCTGAGAAACCCTCACAGAATCATGCTGCACAAATCTCCTAGGTTTTGGAACAGTTCAACCACGATTGATTATCGTGCTGCATGTGATATAATGAACAGGAAAATTGTTGAGTCTTAGGTGGTAGTTTTAATCTAAATTCTTTATATTTTTGAAACTGGTCAAGATGGTATTTGAGGCTAGAGGGTGAAATATAGAAAAATTAGTGTACCTATCAACAGCAATCAGACATTGTTTGCTGATATTTGATGAGAAGTTGGTTCCAAGAAGTCTCAGAGATATCAAAGTCTATGGATGTTTAAGTCCTTTACAGAAATTTGTGAAATATTAGCATGTAGCCTACACACATCCTCTTGTGTGCCTTGGTCTGTACATCATCCATCATACCTAATAAATGGTACTGTTGTATATCACTTGTTATTACTGTGCTGTCTATGGATGCTGGCAAGAAATACATTTGTATCTGCTGGGGTTAAGCACAGCAATAATCAGGTTAATTAATAACACCAGAAATATTTTTAAAATGTGGAAAATATTCAGCACAGTTATATATTTTTTCTTTCTAAATATTTTCATCCAGTAGATGTTTAAATCTGCACATACAGAACCACGGACACAGTGTGGTCACTGTCGTAAGGTTTGGATAGCAGAAAGCCCTAGACTTTTAGCTTTACATTTACCTTTTTGAATGTGGCCTTTGTGACTCTTCCTATTTTTCTTTCCCCTTTAACCTGAGCTCGTCAGGTGACTTGCTTTCACAGATAAAAAGAAAGCAACAGTGTGATAGCAAAGTCTAGGTTGTCGGAGTTCTGTGAGTTCAACTCTTTCTTGAAATACTGCTTCTGCTATAAGAACATGACTGGCTAGCTGCTGGAAGATGAGAGTGCAGGGAGTGAAGCTGACACATTCCATCTGAGGAAAAAAAATAAGAGTCAGGCTTGACTGGCCAGCAAGGTGATAGTAAGCCTGTAAGCAAGATTAGCAAAGTCACTTGCCAACATGCAGATTTGTAAGCAATGTGAATGGTTGCTGTTTTAAGACAGTAAATTTTTGACAAAATTTGTCAGCTTAAATGATACAAATGCTAATTAGTACAATGGACTAAAACTCCTGTGTACCATCCTTTCCTTCTTTAAATCAATAAATCTAAAGAGAATGAAAAAATATTAAATGATGTGTTATAAAATAAGCTCCTTTTCCAGATTTCATGAGGGGTGAAGGAAGGATGGATGGAGAGCACAGCTGGGAATGAAAGCCATGCTCCTAAGAGGAAAAACTGGCAGAAGCTGTATTCATTGGGAATTTATCCCAGCAAGAAATAGGATAGTTTTTCTTGGCATCATAGACGAACTGTTGAGAAGACCTGCTTGCCTGCCTACCTGTCTGTGCCAGACTGATCTGCTGGTTGGTATCTTGCAGGAGCCATGTAGTTGGAACCTGAGATCAAAATGTCAGCATATCATTGTGGTTCACTGATGGCCCCAGAAGAAATAAGGAAATTTCCATATGAAATAAAATACTAATCTCTTATCTCACACATATATATGGCAAATGAATCATTTCTACATGATATAAATGGTTCAGAAAATAACCTCGACCTTGGATAATATAGAAATATAAACTCCTCCCGGCCGGGCGGTGGTGGCGCACGCCTTTAATCCCAGCACTTGGGAGGCAGAGCCAGGTGGATCTCTGTGAGTTCGAGGCCAGCCTGGGCTACCAAGTGAGTTCCAGGAAAGGTGCAAAGCTACACGGAGAAACCCTGTCTCAAAAAAGAAAAAGAAGAAATATAAACTCCTCCCAAGGACTATGCGTACTTTCACCCTGCCTTGCTTTTTGTGTGTATATGGGTGTAGCACAAATTGTTAGAAGGTCTTATTAATAAAAACAAAGCCAGAGCCAGGTATTGGGTTGAACGCTGAAAGATCAGAGAAACAGAACAAGCCACAGCTAACCTCACCTTGCCAGTTCCTCAGCTGATCCTGTTTCCTCAAACTGGAAACCTCTGAGTCCTCATCGGAATGAATCTCAACTGAATTGCTGCTGAAAGCTTAAAAGCTTAAAAAAGCCTCTAGTTTTTGGTCTTCATGCCTTATACACCTTTTTGCTTCCTGTCATCATTTTCTGGGATTAAAGGTGTGTGTCTTTCCCAAGCAAAGACATGAGATTTCAAGTGCTGGGATTAAAGGTGTGTGCCATCACACCTGGCTCTGTTCCTAGTGTGGCCTTGAACTCACAGAGATCCACACAGATGTCTCCCTCCCAAGTGATAGGATTAAAGGCGTGTGTGCCATCATTTTCTGGTCTCTGTGTATATCTAGTGTCTGCTCTGTTCTCTGACCCCAGATAAGTTTATTAGGGTGCACAATATATTGGGGAACACAATATCACCACATATGTGTGTACATTATGTAGCTCAGGCTGGACAAAAACTTTGTATAGGTCAAGCTGGTCTTGTGCTGATGGTCCTCTTCCTACTGCCTCCTTGGTGCTAGAATTAGAGGTGTATGTTAACATCTCCTTCTTAAGGGCAAGTTTCAAAAACAATGAGTCTGACAAAGTAGAGTATAAAGATATTCAAGAAGGTGATGAAGGTGCATTTATCAAAGGGAGGATTTTAGCATAGAATTAACTTCTGTGACATTGTAGGAGCAGCCTAAAATCAATTCAAACAGGAAAGCCAGAGGTCTAGCAATAAGAAAGAAAATGAAATACAATTTAAAGTAAATTTCTCAAAGAAAAGACCAAGAAGCATATGTCTTCATGCCTCCTTCCCTCTATCCATCCATCCATCCATCCATCCATCCATCCATCCATCCATCCATCTATCCATATATTGATAAATTTGACCAGAATAATTAGATCTTAAGATCCTAGTTCTGGGGCATGGATGGAAGTCTACAGACTTACACTGAGAAGCACATGCACAAGGAACTACAAGTAGAATACTTTTGTCCTCCCAGAAAATTGATGAAAGCATTCAAACTGGACTCTAAAGTGTTCAGACAATAACCTTGACCTAGTGGATATGCAGAAGTGTAACCCCTACTCAAGACTCATGCATATTCTTATAAGAAGTCACAGGAATGAAGTTTGCATCAGTATAAAAAAAAAAAACTTAGTACTATTCAAAATTAACCACTCTCAGGCAAAATAGTTCATTGTGTATTATTGCTAATAGACATGTCAATCCTGATGATTTTACGCGCACACACACACACACACACACACACACACACACACACACAGACACAGAAAGAGAGAGACAGAGAGACAGAGAGAGAGACAGAAAGACAGTTTTCAAACACTGGGTTTTAAGTACGTTTATGACTTAGTTTGTGCCTGAGAATAAACTGAGGTGTTCTTAGACCAATCTTGACCAAGTTTAACTCCTACTTGCTCTTTAAGCAGTGGCAGTCTATGTAAATGCCCCTTGACCTCTACTCTCTGTATTTTCATTGAGGGGTATGCTGGGCACACATTTTTTACATACAAATGCCTCAACATATGATGCGGTTATCTCTTGAGAAACCATTCATTGCTATTTCTTGATCAGAACATAGGTGTGGTAGGGTGAATCTGTAATCCCTGAACCTGAGAGGTTGAGGTGGGAGGGTCAGGAGTTCAAAACCATCTTCAGCTACATCATTAGCTCAAGTCTAGCATAGACTACATTAGACTCAAAACTAGCAAAAAAATAAAACATTGTAGTGTTTTATTGAATGTTTTCTGTTCTGATTGTCCAGTCCCATATAACTTACTCAGAGGCTGAATATGAATTACAAAGGCTCTGCTGATAGCTCAGACTTGTTACTAGCCAACTCTTACACTTAAATTAACCCACATTTCTACTTATGCTTTGACGGATAGCTCATGGCTTGTTACCTCATTTTCTACACATCCTGCGTGGCTGGCAGCTGGCTGGCATATCTCCTGACTCTGCCCTCCTTCCCATCATTCTCAGTTTGGTTTTCCTGCCTAACTTCCCACGCAGCAACTAGCCTGTCAGCTTTTTATTTACCAACGAGAGTAATACATATTCATAGTGTAGAAAAGAATTGTTCCACAGCAAAACTTCAAATCTAAAACAATCATAACAAGGGAAAATCAGTCAGTGTGAGGAAATGATTTGTTACTGATATGGAGAATCATGCCAGATATCTTCAAGTGATTAAAACTCAATGTGTATAGGTGAATAGGATGAATAAAAGGTTATCTTTATATGGGGTGTTAAGTATTTTTACTCATATTTGAGTTAAATTTTAAAAAGGGAACAAAAAATGAACGTTTGTTATCATCTAGTTTAGTCATGCAACTAACCCTTGTTGGTTGAGGTTGCTTGGTTTGTTGGGATAAAATATGTATGTCTAAATGCACTGTGATTTTTCTTTTCTTACTAGCAATCACTCCTGAATGTTTTGCATTCTTGTAAATTTTTATCGAGGTGATATTCCAAGACAAATTTAAATAAATAAAAAGAATAACATGTGGTGAAATCTGAGATAAGATTGTAGGTTTCTGTGGAAGGTAAACATCCCTGTGCAAAAGTGTTTTAACTGGTTCCTGCCTCTAGAAAGGGAAGCTTTTAGAGGCAAGGAAAACTGTTCTCTCTATCCTCCCTTTTTCAAATGCCAACTCAAACTACAGACACATAAAGAGCAAAGGAGGAACAGTCTGCTATGGCTCATTATGAACTGTGTCAAATTGCAGAACTAGTCATTTTATTGGGGAGAAGGAAATGGTTTTGTAATCCATTTTAGAGAACACTTTTTCCTATTGGCCCTTAGCCCATGGCTTCCCTACGCAGTGCTCAGCCTAAAGGCAACTGACCACAGCAATACTGTTTTATTTCCATTATCACTGTTATTTGGTAAAAATAAAGGTTTATGGTGGCTCAATAGTTTCTTCTTTTTCTTTTTCTTTTTTAACAGAGATTCAATTTATTATAACAGATCTCAAAATTAACATAGGAAGAAAAGTTCTGTAACATATATCAACAAGCCAGAATTCAGTTGAACTCATCACATTCATGAATATCTGTGTATATTATAGTACACCTCAACTGAAATACATTCACAACAATGCGAGAGAAGACCCTGGATTTTTTTTACTTTAAACAGAGTTTTGTTTAAATAAATTGATGTGAAATGTTAGCACATGTCATAAGTTTCCCTTTAATTGATTAAATTTGAAACCTGCCCATAAAGCATCCTGTTCACTCTCACCCCTAACTTTTCCCAAACCCCAGCACCCCTGTCTATTGCCCTCTTCCTTACAAATCTTTGATTTTGTTTTGTGACCCACTGTGTTTATTCAGGATCATTTGTGTGACTGTGGGTTTGTAGCTATTGTTGGAGCCTGGCAGGTTCCGTAGTAGTGGGTACAAAACTGAGATAAAATACTCCTTCCTCTCCCGGAATCTATCAAAAGCTAACAGTTCTGCAATAAAGAGTAAGTCCTACTTATATCTTCTTCCATTCATGACTGATCATTGACAGGACCAGTCTTCTGCACATCCATCATGGGCAAATGCTTTTTAGAAGTTCATGAAGTAATCGTTCTATTGAATCCAAAGGATAGCATTTTTGCAGCTCTTGGTGTAAACTCCTTGTTTTTAAAACAGAAGCTGAAAACACCACTTATTCTAAACATCTTGAGCATCCATAACTCACTGCTACTCACTGAGAAGAAATGCTTCTTCATTATGGCTGAGATGAGCTTTTATCTATGGGTATGAGTTATGGGTAACTCAGACATTTGGATGGCAGTTTAATGCTATGTCAGTTTGGTTTAAAATCAGTAGTAATTTGCTCTTTTGGGTCTACTACTTGCTAGATATGGGTGGTTAATAAGACTTAGAGTACCAGTCATGGATTTCTTCCCATGGAAAGGGCTTCCAATCTAATGGGAAGTCGGTTACCCTAACAATGGTTGTGCTTCTTTTGTACTGGTAGACATGTCTTGCCTGGCAATGTGGTTTTGTGGCTTATAAGGGTGACAGCTGTGTAAACCATTGACGCCTTTCCTTCATAGCAGTCTTCACCACACCTCTGGCACTTTGGAAGCTCATAAGCAGGGAGGAAGCTTCTAGCTAAATTCTAGCTTTTGATTCCCCACAACGGACGTATGCGGTGTTTTCTACAATAGGATCGGATCATCTCATTCTGGTGAACAATTAGAAGACTGTCAAGAGCCTGTGTTGTTTCTGGGAGCCTCTGTGGCCACCCTGACCAACTTCTGTTGAGGTAATCTCGGGGTGGAAACTTTGTTCAACAATCCACTAATTCTAAGAGCAGCATTATCTAGCCTTGAAGGTATTCCATTCAATCTATATTTTATATACTTCATTTGAGTTGGGAGATAGTAGCCTTCTACGTAGCTTTTTTTTATATATTCTTCATTTTGGTAATCCACTACCCCTGTCTCCTTATATTAACAATCTTTTATCTCCCTTCCTTCTTAAATCTTCCCATCCCCAGTATTCCCCTTCTGTATTTCTCTTTTACCTGTGCTATCCATTCTACCCATTCTCCTTTAGGGCAACCTCACCATACCAAGCACATACACATAGCAGGTCTTTGTCTTAGTTCTCTAGCTTTCACAGGTATTTCAAGTCATGTGAACAGACCTACCTAAGTAATCAAGGTAGGATTACATGTGAGAGAAAGCATGTGCCTGTGACATTTGTCTTTCTGGGTCTGAGTTACTTTATTCCACAATTTTTTTTCAAGTCCCATCCATTTACCTGAAATTTCATTTCTCTTCCCAAAGAATGAAATCCCACTGTTTAGCCGGGCGGTGGTGGCGCACGCCTTTAATCCAGCACTCAGGAGGCAGAGGTAGGTGGATCTGTTTGAGTTCGAGGCCAGCCTGAGCTACAGAGTGAGTTCCAGGAAAGGCGCAAAGCTACACAGAGAAAACCCTGTCTCAACCTCCCCCCACCCCACAAAAAAAAAATCCTACTGTTTAAATGTACTTCATTCTCATGATCCATTTATCAGTTGATGGGCATAGAGGCTGCTTCTGTTTTCTCATTATTGTTTGTAGAGTAACAATAGACATGGACATGCAGACATCTTTGTAGTTTGGTATAAAGTACTCTGGTGTATTCCCACAAATCATATAGCTGGATCACATGGTAGTTTTATTTCTAGTAATTCTGAGAAAATTCTAAAGTAACTGTACTATTTTACACTAATACAGAAAAGGTGTATAAGCACTCCTCTTTCTCCATACCCACAGCAGCATTTGCTGTCACTTGTATTTTTAATATTAGCTACTCTTATTGGCAAGAGTTAGAATTTTAAAGTAGTTTTTAATCTGCATTTCCCTGATGGCTAAGGATATTGAACAGACTTTTAAATGTTTCCTAGTTATTTCTTCTTTTGAGAGTTCTCCATTTAGGTTTTGCAGCCCAATTTTAATTGGGTTATTTTGGTTTTGGTGTTGAGTTTTTTGACATCTTTGTATGTTCTGGACACTTACTAGGCTAGATGGGTAGGTGGCAAAGAGTGTTTTTTATCATTTCTGTACACTGCATCTTAATTATTTCACTGTTTCCTTTGCTGTGCAGCAGGTTTTGAATTTCATGAAGTCCAATTAGTCATTTGTTGGCCTTTCCTTTAGATCATTACCAAAATGTTCACTTAGCCGTGGAGCAGAACAATGAACCTTTGCTAAATCAAATCATGTACACTTCTACTGCTGCCATCTTGGTGGAGACTTTGAGACTCTTTGCTCTTCTGCAACTGCTTTATAACTCTCCACTTTCTTCTTTGTGACTTTATAATTTATAATTATAACTTCATAATTTGATGGTGGCTACATTCATCTGCTACTGTCTTTGGCCACACTACCCTGGCTGTACTTCTCTCTCTCTCTCTCTCTCTCTCTCTCTCTCTCTATATATAAATATATATATATATATATATATATATATTGAATATATATATATATATATATATATATATATATATATATATATATATTGACAAGTCATTCTTCTGTGCTTTGCATTAAATTTTTGTTTTCAATTTGTGGCTTTTTTTGTATCTTGTTTCAAAAACCTCTTCCTCTGCCCTTCTAATCCTTTTTTGTTTGTTTGTTTAAATTCCCAACCTCTCACACCTAGGGTGACACTCCAGTTTTTCATTTGCAATTCCTCATCTCCCATATTACCTGTTATGCTTATTTTATTTATTCTTCTGTTATGTTAGAATATTGGTGTCACAGAGACAGAAAGTGTAGTCTGTTTTCAGTATTTTGTTCTAGGTACCTATTATGTTGATAGACATGTATTAGCATGTAGAGGAATAAATAGTAAAATGATTTTAAAATGTAGCCTTTAATTATCTCTATGTTTTAATATCTTGTTAAAAATCTGATATCCAATCACTTTGTGTGCATATATATGTATATATATATATATATATATATATAATTTTAAAATTTAACAATATTAACTGCAATTTATACTGCTAGAATATTATGGTTTCTTTGACTTCAATAAATTATATCTCTATCTCAACCAAAACAAAATACATTAATTTAACAATAATATGCTTTGGGGGACAGAGAGGTGTCTTAGTGGTTAAGACCTCTTGTTGCTTTTGCAAGAAACCCAGGTTTGATTCCAAGCACCTACTTGGTGGCTCACAACTAACTATAAATCAGGTTACAGGAAATCTAACACACTCCCTGACTTCTTGGGGCAAAGAACACACATATAGTATACAAACATGCATGCAGGCAAGGCATTCATATACATATAATAAATTAAATAAATGTAAAAATAAGTAAATACATAAGTTTAAAAAGAATGAGAGAGGACGGATTATATGAGCAAGAAATATTGAGACCATGATTGGAAAAAGCACAGGGACAAATAGCCAAACTAGGGGAAACACATGAACTATGAACAAATAGCAAGGAGCCCCCATGAAACTGGATCAGGCCCTCTGGATAAGTGAGACAGTTGATTAGCTTGAACTATTTAGGAGGCCCCCAGGCAGTGGGACTAGGACCTGTCCTTAGCACATGAGCTGGCTTTTTGGAACCTAGGGACTATGGTGAGACATTTTGCTCAGCCTTGGTATAGGGAGGAGGGGACTGGACCTGCTTCAGCTGAATCTACCAGGCTGAGCTGAATCCCCAGGGGAGACCTTGCCTTGGAGGAGGTGGGAATGTGGGGTGGATTGGAGGGGGGAAGGCTGGGGGGTGGGAGGAGGGAGGACAGGGGAATCTGTGGCTGATATGTAAAATTAAATTAATTATAAAATAAAATAATAATAAAATAATAATATGCTTTTTACTGTGATACTGAGATATGCCAGATTGTGTTCTGATCATTTTATTTTAAACTTTGGAAATCTTAATTAAGTTTTAAAAATCAAAAATTATATATTTGTTATTGTGTCTTTTAAACAAGTAATTCTAAACTTTTATCTTATTACAGGAAATCGATATAAAATCAAATAATTAGTGGAATTATCTTAACAAATTAAATCTTTGAGAAATCAGATAAAGCTTATGAATAATCTATATCATCTATTTCTTTAGGAATTTTTTTTCCGAATTAAGATATAGGTTCTCTTTCTATAATGGACAAGTCCATAAACACTTCTTGGAATTCAAATGAAACTAATATATTCTTTTGATCCAGATATAGAGTAATATATGACAGTGTACAAACATGCTTTTGACATACAAATTCACAGGGGCACAGCCTTTTTGAGTTAGATTGCAGTGAAGAATGGTGAATAAGAACTTTTAAAACTCTCAAGAGAATAATAGAAACCCAGTAACTGTTCTCAATTCTTTTTGTAAGCTATGCAGAGATTAGTGAGTCAGTTATATGTACTTGCCTGAGCAGTGCTGGTCAAGAACAAAAATTCTAACTAATCTTTATTTAATGATAGAGCTCTATGTATTCTGACAATGTCTGGGTTCATTCCCTCTTCCATGATATGCAATGTTTAAAAAACTGTCTACAGTTACCATGAGATTAGCATCCAGATCACTGCTGGAAAGGTTAGAACAAGGTAGAAGCCCCTAAAAGTTCCATAAACAAAAATTTCAGTATTTGATCAAACTAATGGCTTCTTAGCACACTTCAGTTGCAAAGTTGTTCTCTTGGACCCATGAGTTCACCATTGCAAAGAAACACTCTAGGTAATTGCAAAGAAATATTCTAGGAGCATGTCACACAAATGAAGCATTGCTTAATTGTAGATATGCTTTCAGCAATCTAAAATGATAAGCTAACTCAAAAGTTTAATGAGTAAACACTGAAGAATAAACTCAAAGAGTCTTTGAAAAACTCAAACATCATTCTGAGTATCTAGAAGGTCACATCCATGTGGAAACTGTAGAGTATTTGACAGATATGACTCTAACTGGGTGAGATAGGAGAAGACTCCAATCACTTACAAGCAACTTCAGTCTCTGCACCAAAATGATAGGAAAGCTAAGGTAGAACAGTTGGGGTAAGCTGGGAGCTAGGAAAGTAGGAGAAGGTGCAGCTTCTCAAAGACAGTCTAAAACATTTAGTGCTAACTTCTCAGAAAGCAATCCCCAATTTGCTAACTGATCAGTTAAAATGGAAGAGCTGATCAGAGGATCCTAATCTGGCCATCAAACTAATGGGTAGACTGGGGACAGTAGACAAAATTAGCTATGTCGTCCTGGCCTGATACTAGCAAAAGCTAACTGGTCAACAACTGTTCATAAATGTGGTTTAGCGATTTCTTATCTCAAGCTCTGCTTTTGGTATTTGTGCCACCCAGACCAGTCTTAAGTGATTGCAGAGTCAAACTGACCATACTAGAATGTACTTAGCTCTTCTTTACTGGGCTGATAGATGTGGAGTATAATTTTCATACCCAAGGCTCATGTCATTCTGAGTGGACTGTGCCTTTCACACCCACCCGAATAAATGCCTCCATGCACAATAATTGAATAACTTGAACAACTGTTTCTTTGATCTCTTCTGAATTTGTTTGCCTTCCCCCTCCTTGCTAGATGTACTATCCTTTCCCTGAACTCTGGTTTCATTAAGATTTTCTTAACCTTTCTTCTTGTATAACTTTGGTTGTTGGTCTGGGAGGGTTTTTGAGGGGTGGAGTACTTATCCTCAGGTTGCTTTGTTCAAAGACAGGTCTCTGAAAAAGAAATATGAACTGCATTGCTGAGCATTAAGTACATGTTCCAACAGGTAAGGATAGCCTGAAAGAAAAAAGTACAATGACGGGTTCCAGGTATTTCAGGAAACTGTGTGATCCTGAGGTGACCGCTAACCTAACTGCTATAAATGAAATATGCCCCCTAAATGTAATTAAGAGGGGAAACTGATCATCTTAATTAATGACATTTGACAAATTAACTACTTTTTCATAATACAAAATACAGTTATCAAACTAGTAAGTGGAGAATAGAACTTTCCCAACCTGATAAAATGCATTTATGGAAAAAACACAGCTGATATTTTCTTGCATGATGAAATTTTTAGAGTTCCTGCAAGGATCTCAAACAGGAAAAAAATAAATGCTCACTCCTTCATTTTCACTAAAGTTCTATGGAGTATCTTTTAAATTTGACTTTTATTGAATCCATTGAGAAACAGCTACCAAATTAAACTACAAGAATTTTATGAAAACTTAAATTCAGACACTTGTTAAAATTTTGGTCATGCCATCCCCTTTGTGATTCAAAATATTTCATTTATGTTATTATATTTAGAAGGCCAAAATAATATTTTTGTAACATAAACCAAAATCAGAAATTATCTTTCATGGGGGAATTATGTTCCATAGTCTTCTTGCTCATTTTTTGTGTTAATACACACAAAAAGAAGAATATTCTAAGGGAGAGGATCATTCTTTCCTAGTTAGATAGCTTTTTATACAACTTCTTCATGAATTTTCTTCATTCTGCAATTATTATGCTTTAAAAGAGGAATATCAGTGCATAACAGGAGCTTCAGCAATGGGAGATAAGTATGCATCCTTTCTAATCTAGTGACAAGGTAGCAAGGTGCACGTTTTTACCTTTATTTAATGTTCAATGAAATGTATCCACAAATCTTAAATATGTCTTCTTTCCTGTGAACAATTTGTTTTAGTTCATTTCCTTTGGCAATTACATTAACATTTAATAAAGTAACAGATTATGAAGAAGTACTCAAAATGGTAATTTTCCAAGATTGTGTCTCTGAGGTGGAACAATCATTAAAGGCAAGGAAATGGATTCTACTGAATACCTCAAGATACATGGTGAAATGAAAGTCATTGAAAGGGTTCCTTTAGATATAAATTCTTTTATATTATTAATTAATGACTTCTTTGAATATTTTGCTAATTTATATTATTACTTTATAAGTCTGACAATAAATTGAAAAATGAAGGTTTCACTAGAAATGATTGTATCAAACAACTCTCCAATAAAATGTTTTCAGTACAATTACTCATAGAAAAATTCAGGATCATCTATTTCCTATGAGAAATGATTCATTCTGATAATTTAATACATAGAAGTTAGAGCTAATTTTTCTGATAAGTCAGATGCATTCATGACATGCTATTTCAATTTCTTACTTTATTTCTTGACTTCAGATATAACTACAAAATATGCTAAATATTATTATCATTTTTATTGTCTAAAATAATACCAACCCCTGCGAGATTTCTTTTAGGCATCTGTGAAACCTTAATGGATTACTACCAAGGAATTCTGAAATATCATGTTTTATTTAATGATGTTACTAGGAAGCAAAAAACACTGAGAAGCCCAATCTTTCTATACACTGAGATTTCTATTTTGTCTTCTTAGATTCTATAATTCATGAAGCCCTCATCTAAATTTCTATAAATTTCCTATATACTGCCTTGGACCTACTTTACCCTAAAATTGAGTTAAAATTCAGCAGGTGACTGTAGACGAATTTATAAGTGGTCTTATTAAACAAAATGCACTGAGTCAAATATAGGGGTGAAAGCCTTAAAGATCAGGGAAATAGGAATAGCTACCCACTAACCTTATCTCATCATGCCACAGCTTCCAAAGTGAGCTACTTCCTGTCTACCCGTGCCTTTATTGCCTTGCTGTTCTGCCCTCTCACTGGCTCTTAGCCCAGCTACCTCACTTCCTTGTCACTGCCTGTCTGTACAGACCTCCAGGTCTCTATGATTGGTACTAGAATTAAAGGCATGTGTCACCACACTTGACTCTGTTCCCTAGTATGTCCTTGAACACACAGAGACCCTCCCTGCCAAGTGATCGGATTAAGGGTGTATGCTACCACTGCCTGACTTCTGTGTTTACTTAAAATGGCGTGCTGTTTTCCTGATCTCTAAGACTTTCACCCCTATATTTGGCTCTGTGTATTTTGCTTAATAAGACCACTTAGAAATTTGTCTACAGGTAACCCTGTATTCACATTTAATCTGTGTTACTGACTGAACCACTTTCAAATGTTTCTTACATGCATAAGTGAGATCTTTCATAGTAACTTTCTGAGCAAAAGTAAATACTGTAATTCAAGTTATATAAAATTGAGAGATAAGATATAAGGTCTAAAAATTGAATATATTGAGCTAATAGTAATGGAATGACAATAGTAATTGTGTTCTGGCCACTGAGGTTCAATTTATTTTGTTCTAACTCAGAAGGGCATGCTAATTCAAAGTATAAGTGTCAACTTAAAGGGAATAGAGGCAGTTTATTCTGAAGCTAAATATGAGTGACCATGGCCCAAGAACATGGGTTCAGGTTTCTATCCAAGGCAGTAACAGTTTCATGAAAAGTTTTAATATTTATAGAACAAATAAAAGTCATAAATCAAGACACTTTCCAAAACCTCAGAGAAAACATCAGTTGGATGGATTATAGTAAAGTAAGGAAATCTGTCAGGTTTTGGGTACAATCTGATTATTTTCGGTACATTCTTATTTGTTGGGTTGGTGAAAGCTAGTTATCTTTTAAGTGAGTACCATCCCCAAGTATTGATGACAGTAACAAGGATCTTAGTCAATAAATGGCTATCCAGAGTAAAGACACTGAAAGAAAAAAAAAATAGTCTGATTTTCTATCTTCAATATTCCAGCTGTTTATGATTAGAAAATGTCAATCAGTCTTTAAAAGTAATAAAAACTTTTTATCTAGGAACTTTAGTTTGCAAGTATGATAGACAAAAATGGTCAAAAAGTTATAATTTTCTCCTTCTCAAATGTCATGGGATCTTAAGAGAGTATAAGTGAAAAATATTCCTTTGTTTTCAATTCCTCATGGTTTTCTACTCCCAGTCTTGCTTGCTATGTGTTCTGTATGGCAAATGTGTTGCTCTGATTGGTCAATAAATAAAACACTGATTGACCAGTGGCTAGGCAGGAAGTATAGGCGGGACTAACAGAGAGGAGAAAAGAGCAGGAAGGTGGAAGGAGTTGCTGCCAGCCACTGCCAGGACAAGCAGCATGTAAAGATGCCGGTAAGCCACGAGCCATGTGGCAAGGTATAGATTTATAGAAATGGATTAATTTAAGATATAAGGACAGTTAGCAAGAAGCCTGCCACGGCCATACAGTTTGTAAGCAATATAAGTCTCTGTGTTTACTTGGTTAGGTCTGAGCGGCTGTGGGACTGGCAGGTGAGAGAGATTTATCCTGACCGTGGGCCAGGCAGGAAAACTCTAGCTACACTTGCTTGTGTCTTTTTACCTTGCAAACTGTGTTTCCCCATCCCATTTATGTAACTGTCATGTAGTATTTCATGGATCAGTCTATTATTCTCAATTCAAGATTCTAGAAATGCGAGATTCAATTAGCATGTCCTCCCTTCAGGCCTTCCTCCCCTTTCAAAAAAATCTAGATTTTTTTTAATTGAAAATAAATTACTATCTCATACTGATCATAGTTTCTCCTCCCCCCACTCCTTCCAGCTTCCCTTACCTCCTCTCTCCCTAGAACTACTCTCCCTCTATTTCCCTTCAGAAAAGAGCAGGCCTCTAAGAGTTTACAACCAAACATGACAAAACAAGATACACTAAGACCAGGCAAAAGCCCTCATGTCTAGTCTGAACAAGGCAACCCAATAGGATGAAAAGAGTCTCCAGAGCAGGCAGAAGAGTCAGAGACACACACTGTCCCATTGTTAGGAGTCACACAAAAACACCAAGCTAACAGCCATAACATATATGCAGAGGACCCAGTGCAGAGTTGGTGTTTTCTTTATTCAAGTAAATATATGAGTATTTGGTATGGGTATCATATATGGGTATTTTCTATAGTTTTCATATGCTGCTTAAAAATTCAAAACAAGGCTGGTAAGACAGCTTAGTGTGTACAAAACAGTTGCCAGCAAGCCTGACCACCCTGGTAGAAGTATAATCATTGAAATCATTTCTACATTCATCATAAATATTCAGGGATCAAAGAAGTTTGTATGTTGGGAGAAGAGAATATAAAAAATATACTTAGTGGTGTGTTAATATCAGGATTGATGCTTAATGTAGCAAAATTTAGTCACTACAATGCTGTTGGGTAGTTAGACTCAAGTGACTAGGAAATTGAATTTAAATCAATGGCCAAGTCAAAGGGTGAGAAAATATTTTTTAACAAAATCATAGAAGAATTTTTTTTTAACCAAAAGGATATGCCTATAAAAGTAAAAGAAGCTTACAGAAAACCAAGTAGATTGGACAAGAAAAGAAAGTCCCCTCACAACATAATAATCAAAACACTAAACACACAGAACAATAAAAGGATATTAAAAGCTACAAGAGAAAAAAGGCTAAGTAACATATAAAGGCAGACCTTTTAGAATTCTGCCTGACTTCTCAATGGAGACTCTAAAAGCCAGAAGGGCCTGGACAGATGTGCTGCAGACTCTAAAAGAGCACAGATGCCAGCCCAGATTACTGCTCCCAGTAAAACATTCCAATGGAGAAGAAAAGATATTCCATGATAAAGTCAAATTTAAACAATATCTATTCACAAATTCTGATGTCCAGAAGATAATAGAAGGGAAACCTCAACCCAAAGAAGTTAGCTACATCCATGAAAATACAGTCAATAAATACTCTCACACCAGCATAACCCAAAGAAGGAACACACACACACACGTGCACACACACACACTACACACTACCAACTACAACAAAATGACAAGAATTAACAATCTTTGGTTATTGATATCTCTCAATATCAATGGACTCAATTCCCCAATAAAAAGACATAGACTAACAGAATGGATGTGAAAACAAGAACCATCCTTCTGCTGCACACAAGAACCACACCTTAACATCAAAGATAGACATTATCTCAGAGTAAAAGATTCAAAAAAGTTTTTTCCAAGCCAAAGACCATCAAAAGCAAGCTGTGTATTTATTCTAATATTTAACAAATAGACTTCAAACCAGGAGTAATCAAAAGAGATGAGGAAGAACCCTTCATACTCATCAAAGGGAAAATCTACCAAGATGGCATTTCAATTCTCAACATGTACGTCCCAAATGCAAGGACAACCACATTTTTTAAAATAAGCATTTGCTAAAGTTTAAATCACACATCAACCCTTACACATTGATGGTAGAAGACTTGAGGGTAGAATACCCTCAATCTCACTAATGAACAAGTCACACAGACCTAAACTAAATAGAGAAATAATGGAGTTAACAGATGTTATGAACCAAAAGGTCCTAACAGATATCTAAAGAATATTTCACCCCAACACACACACAAAAAAAATCTTCTTCTTAGCACCTCATGGAACATTCTCCAAAACTGACTGCATACTCAGCCATAAAGCAAGTCTCAACAGATACAAGAAAATTTAAATAACCCCTGTATCCTATCAAGCGACCATAGAATAAAGCTGGATTTCAACAATGATAGAAAGCCTGTAAGTTCATGGAAGCTGAACAGTTTTATACTGAATTACTACTCAGTCAAGGTAGAAATAAATAATGAAATTAAGGATTTCCTAAAATTCAAAAAAATGAATGTACAAACTACCCAAACTTACATGACATGATGAAAGCTGTGTTTAGAGTTTATATTGCTAAAGTTTATAGCACTAAGTTCCTTCATTAATAAATTGCAGAGATCTCATATTAAAAACAACTTAAACGCACACCTGAAACTTTCAGAACAAAAATAAGGAAACACACCAAAGAGGAGTAGACAGGAGTAAATAATCAATCTGAGGGCTGAAATCAATAAAATAGAGAAACAGAGAACAGTGCAAAAAATCATGAAACAAAGAGTTGATACTTTGAGAAAAATCAACAAGGTAGATAAACCTTTATCTAAAAAACTAAAAGACAGAGAGGAAATATCCAAATTAACAAAATCAGAAATGAAAAGGGAGACATGACAACAGACACTGAGGAATCCAAAGAATGATTAGGCTATGCTTCAAAAACCTGTACTACACAAAATTGGAAAATCTAAAAGAAATGGAATAATTTCTTGTTAGATGCTTCTTACCTAAGTTAAATCAAGATCAGATAAACCATTTCAATGACCCCCTAACCCCTAAGGAAATAGAAGCTGTCATTAAAAGTCTCCCAACCAAAAAAAGTTCAGGGCCCGATGGTTTTAGTGCAGTATTCTACCAGAATTTCAAAGAAGAGCTAATACTTTTCAAATTATTCCACAAAATGGGAACAAAAGGAACACTATCAAATTCATCTTATGAGGCCACAGTCACACTGATACCCAAACCACACAAAGACTCAACAAAGAAAAAGAGAAGAATTACAGACAAATATCCCTATTGAACATTGATGTAAAGATACTCAATAAAATACTCAAAACCCAAATCCAACAACATGTCAAAGAGATCATACATCATGATCAAGTAGGCTTCATCTCAGAGATACAGTAATAGTTCAACATTAAAATCTGTCAATGTAATCAACCATATAAACAAACTTAATGGGAAAAACCACATGACCATCTCATTAAATGCTGAAAAAAACATTTGACAAAATCAAGTACCCCTCCATGATAAAAGTCTTTGAGAGCTCAGAGATGCAGGGACATGCCTAAACTTAATAAAGACAATATAGAGAGAGCCAGTAGCCAACATCAAATTAAATGGAGAAAAACTCAAAGCAATAATACTAAAATTAGGGACAAGACAAGGCTGTCCACTCTATCCATATCTATTCAATATTGTACTTGAAAATCTAGCCAGAACAAGACAATTAATTTAGATAATAGATATACAAATTCAAAAATCAGGAGTCAAAATATTCCTATTTGCATATGATATGATACTATACATAACTCACCCCTAAAATTCTACCAGAAAAAGGCCTACAGTTGATAAACACCTTCAGTGAAGTGGCTGAATACAAGATTATCTAAAAAAAAATCAGTAGCCCTCCTATATTTAAATGTTAACCATCTGAGAAAGAAATTAGGGAAGAATATCCTTTTAATAGTCACAAATAATATAAAATACCTTGGTGTAACTCTAACCAAGCAGGTAAACTTCAAGTCTTTGAAGAAGGAAATTATTGAAGTTATCAGAAAATGGAAAGATCACTCATGGACATAAATCAGCAGGATTAAGATAGTAAAAATGGCCATCTTACTAAAAGCAATCTACAGATTCAGCACAGTTCTTATTAAAATCTCAACACAATTATTTACAGATTGTGAAAGAATAATACTCAACTTCATATAAAAAAATAGCCCAGGATAGCTAAAACAATCCTGTACAATAAAAGAACTGGAGGTATCACCACCCCTGATTTCAAGTTGTGCTACAGAGCTATAGTAATAAAAATTGCATGGTATTGGCATAAAATCATACAAGTGGATCAATGTAATAAAATAAAAAATCCTGATATGAATTCACACACCTATGGACAACTGATTTTTGACCAAAAAAAAGCTAAAATTATACTATGGAAAAAAGAAAGCATCTTCAAGGAATGGTGCTAATCTAACTGGAAGTATCAAGTAGAAGAATACAAATAGATCCATACCTATTACCCTGCACAAAATTCAAGTCCAAATAAATCAGTGACCTAAGCACAACAACTAGATACACAAAACCTGATAAAAGAGAAAGTGGTAAATAGCCTTGAAAGCATTGACACAGGACACAACTTTCTGAACAGAACATTAATAGTGCAGGCAATAAGATCAACAATTAATAATGGGACCTCATTAATTTGAAAAGCTTCTATAAGACAAAGAACACCATCAAAAGGACAAAATGGCAGCCTACAGATTAGGAAAAGATCTTCACCAACTCCACATCTGACAGAGGGTTATTTTCCAAAATATATAAAGAACTCAAGAAACTGGACATCAACAAACCAAATAATCCAATTAAGAAGTAGGGTACACATCTCAACAGAGAATTCTCAAGAGAGGAGTCTCAAATATCCAAGAAACACTTATAGAAATATTCAACATCCTTAGCCATCAGGAAAATGCAAATCAAAATGACTCTGAGATTCCATCTTTCACATGTTAGAATGACTAAGATCTAAACCACAGTGATAGCTCATGCTGACCAGAATGTGGAGCAAGGGGAGCACTCCTTCATTGCTGCTGGAAATGCAAACTGGAAAAGCCACTATGGAAATCAATATGGTGGTTCCTCGGAAAATTGGGAATTTAACTCAAGACATAGCTATACATCTTTTGCACATGTACTCAAAGGATGCTCCATTCCATCTTTTGCACATGTACTCAAAGGATGCTCCATTCCACCATAAGAACACTTGCTCTACTATGTTCATAGTAGCTTTATTCATTATAGCCAGAAACTGGAAACAACCTAGATGTCCCTCAACTGAAGAATGGACAAAGAAAATGTGGTACATTTATGCCTTGGAATATTTCTCAGTAGTAAAACAAATGACATTATAAATTTTAAAGGCAACTTTAAAAGTAACAAGGAATGCTCAAGTAGGGAATCTTAGATCTCCCTGGGAAGGAGGAATAGAATAGATATGGCCAGTGGACTGTGAGCAGTTGGGGACATGAATTGGAGGTATAAGGTGAGTAGAGAATGGAGGGAGAGAGTACTGGGAAAGACAACTGGAATTGGGGAGGGCATTTGGGGGGCAAAGTTGAAATATAATGCAGTGGAAACTCCCAGGCATTTGTGATTATGACCCCAGTTAAGACTCCTCATGGTGGGGGATACAGAAGCTGAACTGGCCATCTCCTGCAATCAGGAAAGACCTCCAGTGGAGGGATCAAGACATCAACTCAGCCACAAAACCTTCCACCTATAATTTATCCTGCCTGCAAAATGTGTCTGGGAAATAGAGGTGCAGAACTTATGAGAGTGTCCAACCAATGACTGGTCTACCAGTATAAGTTGCTTGATAGGGCCTGGATGACCAGGGACCAGAAGCTGGATAGCTCAGAGACCTATCATAGAACAAACATAAGGGGGAAAAAGTGTATGTAATGATGCAATGATGCCTAATGATATTCTGCTATACTCATAAATCGGTGCTTAGCCTGGTTGTCATCAGAGAGGCTTCATCAAGCTACTGATGGAAACAGATGCAGAGACCCATAGCCAAACATTAGGCAGAGCTTGGGGAATCCTGCAGAAGAGGGGAGGATTGTGGGTGCAAAGGGGGTCAAGGACACCACAAGAAAACCCTCAGACTCAATTAACCTGAGCTCATAGGGGCTCACAGAGACTCAACTGACAACCAGGGAGACAGATCTAGGCCCCCAGGAAACAAGTTGTGGTCATATAACTTGGTCTTCTTGTGGAACTCCTAACAGTGGGAGTGAGCCTGTCTCTGACACTTTTGCCTGCTTTTGGGACCCTTTTCCTCCTACTGGGTTGCCTTATCTAGCCTTAACATGAGGTGAGATGCCTAGTCTTATTGTAACTTGATATGCCATGTTTGGTTGATATCTCTGGGAACCATGCCCTTTTCTGAGGTGAAATGGAGGAGTATTAGATTGGGGGGGGATGGGCAAAGAGAGTGGGGGGAGGACTGAGAAGAGAGAAGGGAGAGGAAACTGTGGTCTGGACTCAATATATGAAAGAATAAATAAATAAATAAATAAATAAATAAACACGTAAGCAAGGACAAAAAAAATCCTTGCCAATTTCAAAATTTTTTTTTGTTTTTTTTTGTTTAATATTTTATTTCTGATTTTTTTCTTTTAGTTCATTTTTTTCCATACAATTTATTTTGATATTTTTTTTCTTTCTCTGAACTCCTCCCCACTCACCCAACTTCATATCTTCATGTTCTTTCTTTCTTAAAGAAAAAAAGAAAGGAAAGGAAAATAAGCAAAAACAGTTCTGTTGTGTTCGGCAATTTCAAAATTTTGAAGTGTTTTTTCCTTGTTTTTCTTGGTAGGTTCCAGGTTTTCTATTTGAGTTTTTAAGCATTTTTTAATTAATTTCCTTAAGCTGATGAGAAATGAGGTGTTCAAATAACTCATCATATTTGGCTAGATAATTGAGTGGGCAAACTTACTACATCTAACTATAAAATTTAGTGTAAGAAAAAAAAAGTGACATCCCCCATGGTTCAATTTTCCTTCCAATTTTCAGATACCAAAGAAGCAAGTTAACAATTCACACTGTTGCACTCTACATTTCACAGAAACACATGGACATAAAATGTTATTCTGACAAACACAGTATGTGAATTAGCACATGGTGTGGGTCTACTATGAGTATTAAGCTTTGTATACTTTTCATAAAATTTCTGCTCTGATACTTCTTCAACTTGAAAATCATAATACCATTGCAGACAATATCTGTTCACAAGACTTCAATGATCTTAGTTCAAAAAATGCAGTTTCTCACATTTTTGCATCAATAAAATTCCAATTTATAAATATTCAAAAATCTAAAAAATTTCCCAAAAAATCCTTTATGTTTTAATACTCAAATTCATAAAATATTAAACCCCTTTAAACTTAGAGAAGGGAAAGAATGCTCTGCTATTTAATGACCAAATCAGATTTTCCTAAAGTAAATGCTACTGAATAACTAGAATACTAGCTAAATAAATTTTAGAAACCTTTGCTTTTAGGCTTTTGTCATGGCAAAATGTTAGAGAAAGAAAGGAATGTGACTTCTAAGTGTTACTTTGCAAATGAACCTCCTTTCTCACTGGTTGATGTCTCCTGCAGAGCACAGAGCAACATCTGGACATGCAGACCTAATATCTGAATTGCTTCAAGAATCAGATTAATAAAACTTCAGTTTATTTTTTCCTGTTTGTAACTAGCTCAAAGTGGGTTACATTAGGAACATGACCCAAGGAAGAGACTAAAGACCATGAGTATTTAGAGCCTCCAAGCCTTTCATTCTTGGCCATTTTCTTTGCTTTAACACATTTTCTGCCACTAGATCTTTCCTTGTTGCTCTAAAATTATTTTCAGCCCTTGCCACATCCACACTCAGAGACAGAAGTTTTTCTGGGAATTGATTTTTTTTATATTGTTTATCTTTGTATCTTTTTTTTGTCCCTCAATATATCTTTTCCTGAATTGATCTCTTTCAGTATCAAGGATTTTCTACCCACTGAACATAAAATAAGCATTGCTTTATAAATGAAGTATGAAAACATTTCCTTACTATTTACTGAAACTCTGAGAATGAGATAAAGTCCAGTGATAAAGTCAATGAGACTTCTGCATGAGATTTGTGATTAGTAGGCAGTATTCCTAACCTGCCATTAAAACACATAGACACACACCAGAGTGCTTAAGTTTGCCACCAGGGTTCAGTCCTCCTGGTTTCTCATTTCAGTGAAGTTCTTGAAAGGAGACAATGGCTTTCAGTTGAAATGATCACATCTATATTATGATTGCCTCCATAACAAAATAACTTTAAAATAAAACTGGAACTGTTCCTGGAATGGCTGTGATTAACTTTCAAAATTACATTCTTGGAAAAAAGAAATGAACATAATGGTGATAATTTTCAAAAATTAACTTCTCCAGAATTTTGAGAATTGATCAAAAGCTTTCAAATATCCAAAAAGTATATAATAAAAACACTGGACTGGGAAAGAAATAAAGTGATTGGTATAAATGCATTGAAATTAATTAGGTAGACTTATAATGCCTGTAACGTTGCAATACAATGCATTGAAATTAATTAGATAAACTTACATGACCTATAACAAACAGAAACTGAAAATCAGTGTTCTTGCTATCATTCTCATGAAACAGCTATGTTACAAAACCTAAATTCATTCCATTAATTAACAGGGCAGCTGTTCTTTCTTTTCAGTTTCAGAATTATTCAAATTACTTCCCTTAAAAAAACTATTTATTTATTTATTTATTTATTTATTTATTTTTTTAGGAAGGGTCAACATAGGTGGGCAGCAAGTGTATTGAGGTCAGAGGACAACATGAGAAAATCAGTTCTCTCCTTCCACCCCATGGGTTTTGGATATTGAACCCAAGTTATTTGGCTTGGTGTCAAGCATTCACTAAAACATTTTGATAGCAGAATTTAAATAGTCATAAGGAATCATACTATTAACTGTCTACATTCATACATATATATGTATATATATATTTATAAAGTCAGTGTATAAATGTGCAATCATAGTTTAAATATAATTTCCAACCTGGGCTAACAATGCTCCCTTCAAGAGAAAAAGACTATCTAACAAAATCCCAATATCTGGCATGAAATACCTTCTTTTGATTTGTTGGTTGGACTGTTCAAGAGATTTCTAAAACATAGAGGTTGTTGCCATTGCCCTTCATTTTCCCCCCATAAGTGGAAGGCAAGTCCCTGTTGCTGAAGACACCATGTACTTCAGACACAGGCTAGAATTCCCTGAACTGGAAATGGCCTGAAAGCCTCCTCCCTGAGGACTAACTTTCATGGCATTCAAAGGAAACATGCAAGCTTTCAAAAGAGGGAAGCTACCAACAGTCCTTTATGGATATAAAGCATATGAACCATATCAATGTCTAGTGGGTTTAGTAGTGGCACACATACCTTGCCAGTAACCAAAAACCCTCTAAATTTTCTTAACAACTATCCTACAAGGAGAAAATTATGTCAGGTACTGGAAACCAAGCCACCTACCCTGGGTTAGTGAAGTAATAGATCTTGGAGAAGAATGCACAACCACTACTTTACTAAACCAGAATTATCTCTAACTATATTCTAAATATTTGTCTTTATTCTCACAGTAAGTATGAGTCTCACTCCTCCTCAAGAAAACTTCTCGTTGAAACAGGCTGAGGTCATTAGAGAAAACCACGACCAATCACAATGCTGAGTTGTGCATCTCAGTCCCAGCTTATAAGTCTATAGCACAACACCTGCATCTGTGCCAGGGATAATCATTTACAGAGAATTGTAAGAGCCAGAGGATGATGGAGTTTGCTGTGAGAATGTGCTTCTTAGTCATGTTAGAAGATGTTCTCATGCTTCACCATCATATCTGCCCAAACGTAAGCTGAACAAGGACAACAATAGACATGGTAATCTGGATGAAGGAAGACTCATGAGACCTCCACCCTACACAAAGATCTTTAGGCAACTATGGAATTCTGAAAGTAGGAGAATAAGTATTCCCTAGGGAAGAACATGATATTTGTTTATCCAATATCTGTAGGCAGGAGTTTCTCTCCTGTCTGCCTATTTCCAAATATCCAGGCAGCTGCTTCAAAAATAATTGAGTCAGAGGCTTAATATTACTTACAAATGCTTGGCTGGTAGCTCAGGCATATTACTAACTAGCTCTTAGGCTTAAATTAGCCCATAATTATTATCTATGTTTAGCCATGTGGCTTGGTACTCTTTTTCAGTACAACATTCTCATCTTGCTTCCTCTGCATCTGGCTGGTGACTCCTGATACCACCCTTCCTCTTCCCAGAATTCTTTGAGTCTGCTCACCCCACCTATACTTCCTGCCTGGCTAGTGGCCAATCAGCATTTTATTAAACCAATTTGAGTAATAAAGCTTTACAGTGTACAAAAACATTATCCCACAGTAGATATCAATTGGACAACCCTGAAAACGTATGCATAAGTAACATTATACTTCGTAGGTTGCATTTGGGAGTTTATATATATGGCTGTAAATTTGAAAGAGAGTAAGGAGGGGAATGTCAGGAAGTGTAGAGAGAAGAAAGAGAAGGGAAAATTATGTAATTCTACCATAATCTCAAAATACAAAAGAAATAGTTAATTTGTCTTTTCCTTTGTGCTCTTTTGACTACTGGCAATGTCTGAAATACACACAAAGATTTCTTTGTTTCTCAATGTTGCCAATTTTTTATAAAAGCAAGTCCTATTCTATAGACTTAAGAACCTAGAAAGATGTGTCCACATCTTAGCATAGTAATGTATGCCTATGAGCTTATTTTGCAAAACAAAAAGCCTTTGAACTTTTAATTAATGGTATACAAATGAGGTGATTCTTGATTATCTAGAAGACTTGTAATTACACATATAAAGTTATATACATACAAAGAAGTATATGAGTACATAGTACAGGAGATGATCACGTGGGAGGTAGAGGCAGGGACTGGAATGCCAGACTACAATAAGCAGACAGAGGTGGAAAAGGACTTTTTTCTATTGGAGTCTTTGGAAGGAGTCCTGGTTGGACACTGTGTTTTGAGATCTCTTGAAGAGTGAGAGAGAAAGGTTTCTTTTATATTAATCAATGAAGACTGTGCTATGTGCAGCAAATGTCCTCCAAAGACAATGTAGATATATAGGATGCTTTGAAATATTATTCCCACTTTTCAGTAATGCTCTATAGAGGCACACATTTGTTGAATAATAGTTATAAGACTTTAAGTTAGGACAATGTAGTCAAGCTTGACTTCCTTAGTTGACTATAAGAAAAGGAAATTGAATGCTTAAAATGGGGGCAGTAGAAGATGGCTAAATTGATTGATAGTAGAATGTCAGATGGAATGGCTTTCCTTGTGGTCAACGGCCTCTTATAACTGCTAACCTGAACATATATGGATACAGGAAGGTATGAATGATCAGTCTTCTTTAAAATGTACTTTTAAAATATTTAAAATTTTAAATTTGTTCTTACATGTATTTTGATTATATTCCCCTTCCGCTCACCCTCTCTAACTTCTACTGGATCCCCTATCTCCCAGCTAACTTCATGACCCTACACTTTTTAAATTTTTTCTCTATACTTTTAAGTTTGGTAACTTAGTGAGTCCGATTAATACTTCCTGGATGTGCATGGAAGTAGGGCTATCCATTGGGACAAGAATAATCTGTAAGGGGCCATGTCACTAAAGATGCTTTTCCTCCAGCATCCAAAAACTGACAATAGCTCCAGAGATGGGACAGAAGGTGGATGTAGAGTTCCTCCATCGCCCACGCTGGAGTATTGATTGGCTTGATCTTGTGCAGGTCACATGTAAGCAACTGAAGATGTTATGGGGTCATGCCAGATACAGAAGACACTGCTTCCCTATAGTCCTCCCCAATCTGTCTACCTAAGGTTTCTATTCCTGTGATAAACATCTGAACAAAAGCAACTTGGGGAGAAAAGGGTGTATTTCATGTTACAACTCTCAGGCTCATTTCATTACTGAGGGAAGTCAGAGCGTGAACTCAATTCAGAAACCTGGAGGAAGAAACTGAACAAAAAGTCACTGAAGGATGTTTGCTCCTCATGGCTTGCTCATTTCTCTGCTTCTTACAGAACTCAGGAACACCTGCCCAGGGCTGCCACAATTCAAAATGGTTTAACCATCCCACATAAATCACTAATCAAGAATATGCTTCTCAGTCTTGCAGACAGCACAGTCCAGTGGGGGCAACAACACAAGTCAGGACAGTTTTCCTACCCCTTCTGTGATATTCCATAAACCTTGTGAGGAGGGGTGTGATATAAATGTTTCATTTAGGGCTGAATAGTTCATCACACTTATTCTCTGCACTTTGATCAATAGGTAAGTACACATTAAAGGTATGATCAATATTAAATCACAGTTGTTTAAATTTGTTGCTTTCATCTTCAGACAAACTAAAGGATGTAAGCTGAGCTAGATTGTAATTCAAACTCCAAAATTAATGTTGGCTTTTTCATGAGACGTAAATGGAGAGGATAATGCTTTTTAAATAAAATAAAAAGTGCCAATTCCAAATGAAAATAATCATATACTATATTATATTTCAACTATAAGCTCTTTCCTTCCTACGTCTCCAACTTCAACTTCTCATCCTTCCTACGTGCTTGTTTTTATGTTAACTTTTTATCCTTTTCCTCTTCTCCTATGGTGTTTCTTACAATCCATGCATCATTTACTTCAAAAAAGACATCTCTGCTCTAGGTCATTCTCGTTATCTTCAGACTGCCTGGGGACATCTCTATTGTGTTGTTCTACTGGCACCTGGCTTCAAAGTAAAAATCAAACACTCTAAATATTGTTTTCCTTAACCTTCTCTACTTTGCTCATCTTCTAGTGAATGATATAAAATTTCCATGGCAGAATATGAGTATAGTTCTGAATCTCTGTATCTGTTCTATGCTGGCATATTAATTATCAAGTTCCATTGCACTTATCTACTATTTTTTAGTATATTCAGTTATTTAACTTAATAATTTCATTACCATAATCATTAATTTCTGCTTACAGTGGTTGAGAATTTGCTAAGTTTCTCTGTTTCTAGTCCTCTTCCTCGAACTCTTTTTCACCTCCTGTGAGGATATTGTTTTGCCATGCAAAGTCCTCATAACCTCCTTCATTACATGTTAGCATGTTCCTTTCCCATTCCTGACTATATCATTGTCACTGAGAACCTCCCAAACAATGGCAAAGTCCTATTAACTGAATGTTTGTCTAGCATCCCCTTAATAACTCTGTTGTCTACCTGTATCTCCATATTTTTATCTCATGACACAGTGAATTGTTCCCATTGTGCTGTGTGCTTTTTCAAGGCCTTTACAGCTCTTCCGTTCCTTTTGAGATATTTTTTCCTTAAGGCTGAGAGAACATTTATTTCAGATACCCCACTGATCTAACCAACCCCCATAGATTTTAACCATAACTATCATGAGAATTGAATCATCCCAGGCCTCATGAGTGGGTTCATTGCATATTATAGGTAGTCCCAAAACACAGAACTCTTTCTCCTGTTACTATACATTTAGTTATTGTTCTTTTGACTGAAAAGAAGTCTGTGAATCATGGAGGTCACTTGATGTGCTTTGTCATTGGTACAGTCCCAGATTTTATATATATCATTTATAAATTCATATAAATTATAAATTTAAATGTTACTAAGAGCAAAACATAAAAAGAAAATATGAGATTACATTTATAAGACAGTATCTGTTATAGAACTAAGAATATGGAAATAAATTTGAGCAACGAAGTTACACTAAATACTGTTCTGTTGCTCTGAATACACAAGGAATCATACTATTTTATATTTATGTAAATTACATATATTATATATAATTGTATTAATGCATAGGTTAAATGAAGTTACATCACTTGGCTGTGATGCCTCCCCTAAGGGTCATAGATCATCTAGCAAAAGTCCCTGTAGGAGATATGATAAATCTTTGAAGTTGTTGGTCAAGTGGGTCCAAGAGATTCCCCAAACAATATAGGCCATTGCTGTTGTCCTTGGTTGCCTTCTACAGGTTGAATATCAGATGCTATTGCTGAAGACACCATGCAATTTAGACACAAGGCCCTGAGGATCCAGTTGGAGCTGTCCTGAAAGCCTCCTTCCTCCCTGAGGACTAACTTTCACCATGCCAAAAGGTGCTATGCAAGGTGCTATGGGAAAAAAGCAATCAACTGTCATACTCAGCTGTGATGCCTATGACTCAAAATAATACCCAGTATCGCAAGTTATCCCAAAAGGTACAGTACTGGCACTTTCGCCTTGGCCATCTAATTGGATTTGTGGCCCACTCAGCAGGAGGGAAATAATGTCTGATATAAATCTAGCCAAATACTTGTGGCTGGTGAGATCATGGGTCATAGAGGTAAACCTACCACTGCCACTTTCCTAAACTGTATAGGCTAACTACTTTCTTAATACTCACCCTTATATCCACAGATTAGATTAAATGTAGTTCCTACCTCTCCCTCCCTCATCAAGGAAGCTTCTTTTTGCAATAGACATAGAACATTTCAAAGACACACAATTAGTCAAAATGTAGGAAATCACTGACAGTGGGGTGCTCAGCTCCAGTTGATACATCTATAACACCCTTACAGCTAAGGCTCAGGGAACATTGTGACAAACAGGCCAGAAACATGGCAAGAGTCAGAAACCAGGAAGTCAGCTGTGATAAAGTGTCTTCTAGATATGACAGGAAAGCCACACCCATGAAATTTGGACAATATCACTATCTAAACAAGACCTAGACAATAACCACAACGGTTGATGTGCCAACATGGATGAGGAAAAATCTCACTGGGCCCCGTCACTAGGTGAAGAGCCATAAGTAATTAAGGACTGCTAACGGTGTCAGAATTAGTCTTCCCCAGTAATGAGCCCCCTAATTAGCTATTCAAAACAACTGGTCAGCCTTAAAAATGCATACATATAAGCAACACCGTCAGTATATTGCATTTATATATTTGTTCACACAAACATGTGTAACACATCATTTTTTAGAAAAGGCTCTGAATTTGCAAAGGTGCAAGGGGCAATGGTGGGAGTAAGCGGGAAGTAAGAGAGAAAGAATTGATATGATTATATGAATTAAAGCAATTTAGGGAGGGAGGATTAAAATGGACTATAGCTCCTACAGATGCAGTTCACCATGGCATGAAAGGCATGGCAGCATGTAGAAAATAATGAAGGCATGAGGAGGAAGCTTGCTGGTCACATTGCATTTGAATTCAGAAAGCAGTGTGAATAGGAAGTTGGGCAGATTTGTGACACTTCAGCAGCCTAACTAGTGACCTACTTCCTCATGTGAGGCTCTACCTCGTAAAGGTTCTACAACCATCCAAAACATGTGAGCCTGTAGATGTAACCATCTTATTAAATAAGAAACACAGAGTCAATACAGAGATGAAAGCCAAGAGGTCAGAGCAATAGCTAAGAGCTAAGAGCCTTACCCTTCACTGCTGCAGCTGTCCTCTTCAGCCAAGAGACCTACTTCCTGTCTGTTTGTCTTTTTTATAGACTTTCTATTCTGCCTTCTCATTGGTTGTAAACCCAACTACATGACCTCCTTGTCACTGCCTGTCTGTACAGACCTCCAGGTCTTCTATGGTTGGTATTGAGATTAAAGGTGTGTGTCTCCAATGCTGGCTGTATCCTTGAACACACAGAGATCTACCTAGCTCTGCCTCCCAAGTGCTGGGATTAAAGGCATGCACCACCACTGCCTGGCTTGCTAATAGCTCTGACACCCAGGCAACTTTATTTATTAACATACAAATCACATTTCAGTACAAATAAAATATCACTATATGAGCCTCCTGCTAGCATTTCACATTCAAACCACAACATATATATATATATATATATATATATATATATATATATATATGGCATATACCAGTAATCAATTCAAAGTGAAGATGATGAAATTTTCTAAAACTTTATACTAATCAGAATTCTTTTTAGGGAAAAGAAATAATAACATAAAAATAAATGTTAACATTTCCATGTTTTTCAGACTGTCATAACAAATCTTTATATTCTGTCATTCGTTTGGATATTTTATTCCTATTTAATGGTAAATATTTTAAATGTGGATTGTAGCATGAATTGTTAAAAGGTCTTATTAATAAAAACAAACTGGGAACCAGGTATTGGGGTGAATGCTGGAAGATCAGAGAAACTGAACAAGTCACAGCCACCTCACCTTGCCATTTCCTCAGCTGATCCTGTTTCCTCAGACTGGATGCCTCTCATCTGAACTGTGCTGCTCAAAAGCCTAAAGCTTAACCAGCTCTAGTTCCTGGTCCTCACACCTTATGTACTTTTCTGCTTCCTGCCATCACTTCCTGAGATTAAAGGCTCCCGTCGACATGCCTGGCTGTTTCCACTGTGGCTTTAAACTCACAGAGATCCAGATGGATCTCTACCTCCGAATGCTAGGATTTAAGGTGTGTGTGCATTTTCTGGCCTCTATATCTAGTGGCTGTTCTGTTCTCTGACCCCAGATAAGTTTATTAGGGTGCACAATATTTTGAGGAACACAATATCACCACAGTGGATAAGTTGTACTTTTGAATGTGTAAACAAAAATATATTTTCACATAACAAAAAATATCTTCTTAAACAATTTCTGGTAAAAAAAAAAAGAAATGTTATAGGTATTTTTGTAGAAATGTTCTCAATAAATATTGCATAAAAAAGCTGTTGTATAAAATGCAGGAAGACGAGATTCCAAATATGGCATGTATGAACCAAGTGTATGAAAAATTACAATATTATGGAACATTGCATATTTTGAGAAAATTTTGAGCTTCTGAATTTTTCTTTACAAGACATGTTGACATAAAACAGATTTGTGACACAAACTTCTGCTCACCAGTTGACACCCTGTGAATAATTTTCACCATCTAATTGACAGAGTTGGACTCCACTGCAGCACAGGATTTTCTGTGCCACGGCTGGAGAATGATGAGTGGCACATTCCTCCAGCTTCCAAAATGAAATTACACTGAAATTAATTTTCATATTATTTTTCAAATGCTCTCAAAACTTTAATATTTCAAAAGAATAAGGACAAAGGCTGAAGTGTATGTTTTTCTGCCCTTGAATAGAGGAAAAGAAATCCTATATGTGCTATCCAATTATTACCATATGCCAGTTTCAGATCTCACTCTGACCTTAATTTCATGCTGACTGCTTCAGTCCTGCTTTGTCCACAGAGTGAGGAAACAGCTCCAGTGTGTGAATAGATCATGTTTACACAGCAGCTGGATTATTTGGAATGAGTTTTTTTTTTCTTAACCCACCAATAGGAATCTGTCATTCACTCTGAAGTGAAGTCTCAGAAATTTGTCTTCCATTGTAGTGAGCTGTGCTTCCTTGATACGAATCAGAACTGTCATCTCTCTATTGCTCCATTCCTGTTAGTTTTCTTTGTTTAAATGCATTTATTTATCTAACTTCTATCTATCTATCTATCTATCTATCTATCTATCTATCTATCCACCTATCTACCTACCTACCTATCTATCATCT
Organism: Peromyscus attwateri; assembly: GCA_902168425.1. Taxonomy (NCBI): domain Eukaryota; kingdom Metazoa; phylum Chordata; class Mammalia; order Rodentia; family Cricetidae; genus Peromyscus; species Peromyscus attwateri. The sequence continues at coordinate 14,115 of CABHPP010127615.1, read as the reverse complement.
ATCTATCCACCTATATATCTATCTATACATCTACATATTTCTCTATTTTACATCCCAACTACAGTTTCCCTTCCTTCCTCTTCTCTCAGTCCCTTCCCCCACCTCCTCTCTATGCCCCTCCTCACATCTACTCTTCCTCAATTTCTATTTAGAAAAGGACAGGCTTCCCATGGACATCAACAAAACATGGCATATCAAGTTGTAGTAAGACTGAGCATCTCAGCTGGTATTAAGGCTGGGCAAGGCAGTGCAGTATGAGGAGTAGCATCCAAAAGCCAGCAAAGGAATCTGACACCCCCTGATCCCACTGTTAGAAGTAGCTCAAGAAGATCAAGCTATACAACTGTCACATATATACAGAGGTCCTATGTAAGTCCCGAGCAGGTTCCCTGGTTGTCAGTTTAGTCTCTATGAGCTCCTATGAACCCGGGTTAGTTGATTCTTTGGGTTTTCTTGTGATGTCCTTGATCATTCTGGTTAGACTGGGTGGGGGGCAGGAATGGGAACATGAGCGATCAGGCTGGCAGGAGTGTTGGGGAGAGTACTAAAAATGATGACTGGAAAAGGGGGGCATTTGTGGTCAGGTAGAAACCTAGTGAAAAGGAAACTCCCAGGAATCTACAAGGATGAGCGCAGCTAAGACTCCTAGCAATTGGTGATATGTAGCCTGAACTAGCCACCTCCTATGACCAGGCAAGACTTCTAGTGAAGGGATTGGGACACCAACCCAGCCACATAACCTTAGACCTGCTCATGGAATGTTCTGGGCTAAGGGTGACATATTGTGGAAGTGGCCAAACAATCACTGGTCCTGTCTGGGGCCCACGCCAGGAGAGTGAGCCCACCTCTGACTCTGCCTCTATGGAGTGCCAGGACCCAAAGGCTGGATGGCCCAGAGACCTAGGATAGAACCTAACACAACTAGAAGAAAAAAATGTCAATGTAATGATGCCTAAGGATATTCTGCTATACTCATAGATTGGTACCTAGTCCAATAGTCATCAGAGAGGCTTCATCTAACAATTTGTGGAAACAGATGTAGAGACCCATCGTCAAACATTAGTCCTGAGCTTGGGGGATTCTGCTAAAGAGAGTCAGGAAGGATGATATAATTTTAGTTTCCTAATGGGGGTTTATTTTCAGAATCATTGAGACTGGAATTTTTTCTTTTTCCTTCAAGTTTCATTTGTTAATGTTAAAATTGGCCTTTTTTTTTTTTTTTTTTTTTTTTTTTTTTTTTT
>CABHPP010127615.1:1527-12774 GCA_902168425.1 Peromyscus attwateri | reverse complement strand
TTGGTTTTTCGAGACAGGGTTTCTCTGTGTAGCTTTGCGCCTTTCCTGGAACTCGCTTGGGAGACCAGGCTGGCCTCGAACTCACAGAGATCCGCCTGCCTCTGCCTCCCGAGTGCTGGGATTAAAGGCGTGCGCCACCACCGCCCGGCTAAAATTGGCCTTTTAATACAAGAAAATTTATAGAACATTTAAAGCACTCGCATTGTTCTCTAATATCAATATTACTAAACTTCCAAGACAAAAATCATTGCAAACACAAAGTTTATCTGACTTCATTCCAAATTATCCTAATTTTATAGGATTCCATTATAACAAAAGTTGAATTTTAATGAATTAATTTTTTCTAATTATCAAATAAATATAATTTAAAACATATTCCTAACAAGTCCTATCATTTTGAAGACTATTTGAACACTTCAAAACAAAACAAAAGCCATAATGTAGTAAAACATCAAGAAAGTGACATATTAGGAAAAAGTTATTTTGATGTCATTTCAAGCTGCATTTTGCACGGTTTTTTTTTTCCTTTAAATATTGTGTATGTCCCCCATAGTCTTGGCATTTGAATACTTGATCACTGGTTGGTGGTGCTGTTTGGGGAGATTAGGAGGTGTGGCCTTGTTGGAAAAAGTATGTTTCTGGATGCATGCTTTAAGAGTTTAAAGGCTTGGACCATTTCCAGTTTGCTCTCTGTATTGTGAGCATGGTTGCATTATGAGCTCTTAGCTTTTAGCTTCTTGCTCCAGTTGCTATGCCTGTTCCCTCCTTCCATGCTATCCCCACCATTATGAATTTTATCCTCTGGAACTGTGAATCCAAATGAACTCTTTCTCCTATCTATCTATCTATCTATCTATCTATCTATCTATCTATCTATCTACCTATCTATCTATCATCTATCCATCATCTATCTATCCATCCATCATCTATCTATCTATCTATCTATCTATCTATCTATCTATCTATCTATCTATATATGTATGTATATATGAGTTTAGCAGGTGCATCTGCTATGATGGCACATGAATGTATTTCTGAGAATTTAATGTGACATATAGTGAGAAAATTAAAAGTTATAGAGAAAATAAACAAGAGTTTTCTTTAGTACTCAAATTGAAGAAATGAAGAGTATTAGTATTGTTTGGAAAAAAGGCTTCTTTGGGAAGTTCATCTATTATGTTTGAAAATATATTTAAAAGAGCATTGCATAACCATGTTTCACAACAATGCACAATCTATATCATTATGCATTTGCCACAAAGAAGCTATGCCACACCTGTCTCTAATAATTAAAGTTGTTTTCTCTGCTAAATAACATTTTACACAGAAATAATACAGCTGTTAACAGCAGCCCACATAAACTTCTAGTTCCTGTAGTGAGCACATGGGTGTATGTGTATATACCCAGGTGTGACTGTGCTCTGTAGCTCAGGGCACCACCCTAAGTGCTTTAAACCTTGTCAGATACACTTATCTCATTTCTGTGCTCAACAAATTCTGAGTCCTTAGCACTGAATTATGAATATTTTTGTTCATTCTGTAAAGAATAAAGAATAAAATGTCAATAATATTGATGTAAGTTAGTTTTTGTGCAAGCTAATGTTAGGTTTCTGATAATGTTATTCCATCATATAAACAATCACTAGATAAAAGCTTAGGTTCACACATGCGTGTGGACATACACACGTTTAAAGGTTTATTTAATTTTAATTAAACTCTTCTCCCTTACCCTTTCCCTCTTCTCCTCGCGCCTCCCTCCCCTCTCTCTGTCTGTGACCTTGTCTGCGCATTTGTCAAGGTTCCTAAAGAGGGCACTAGCTCTGGTAGAGCTTCAGTTACAAGCGGTTGTCAGTTGTGAGCCGTGCAACACTGGTGTTGGAAATTGAATTTTGGATCCTCCGAAAGATAAGTACTTTCAACTGCTGAGCCATCTTTCTATCCCTTTGGCAAATATTTCTCACTGTAGTCATTTTTAGTAAAAGCTAAACGCCAATATAAATGGTGGCAAGGAGACACGTTTGTTACTATTTTGGTTTTGTGTTGGTTTTTCGGTTTTTTTTTTTTTCCATCTTGTGGGGTTGGTTTGTTTGTTATGATTAGACCTTGTTTGGTTGTGTTGCCAAGGCAAGCCTTTAACTTCTGGCTCAAGGGGTCTTCCAAAGATTCAGAGCCTCCTGAGTAGCTGGGTGCCTAGGTTAAAAAGAACATTTTTATAGAAATTTTCATTATGTAATGCTTTAGATGTCTAAAACCTCATGATTTATTAAACATGTGTTTGATTTCTTTTGTGCTTATTTCAAATGGACGCTTTATAATGTTAACACATACTATTCAAAAGAATGTACCATAAATAAGCAAATACACAGGTCAGGTTTCTGACAAGACTGAGGAACTCAAGGATGTTTTACACTTAAGGCATCTCCCTCATGGGCATACCTGGAGAGACACTTTTAAATCCTTTTGATTCTTTAATACCACTGCATAGACATCCTTCGTAGCCTGGGTGCTCTGGCAGTCACTGCCACCCCTTCCTAGCCTGTGCCCTGCCAGTTTTGAAATGCACATGCTACAGGAGAAGCATCATTCTCAGGAGTCCCTAGGGGCCATTCTCTCCAATGTCTTTCATGACTTTCCTCATGCTTGTTTGGAGAACAAACCTACTCCCTCATTCTTGCTTGATGTTCATTCATCTTTATAGTGACACTACCTTCCCTCACACAAAGATTCTGAAATTAAACAGTAAGTATGGCCAGCCCTATACATTGCTTCTACTAAATCCTTTCTGTATCACTTAGGAGAAGTTAGCAGATTCTAGCCTCACTGCTCCTCCTTGTACTTAATTTCTTTTACTGTCTCTTGATCACATTCTATATTAATAGAAGAACAACACTGTTGACATATTTGTCAGCACCCATGAACTATATTTCTAAAAACATACAAATACAAACAAGAAACAGAACAAATAATAGTATATGAAAACTGATTAAATGGATACAAAGTTCTATTTTCAAAATGATTTTTCAGTTGAGGGGTGACAATGGTATTTATTTCCGAAATAAAATTATTTATATTTTGTTAACACTGAAAGATAGAAACAATGATATGGACTATTTCTTTGCTTTGTAAAACCTTTTTGTTTTTGCTGTATAAAATTAATTTCTATGCCTAACTCAAAGGAAACTGGCTGTGCTAGTACATACCATAATTCCAGCATCAGAGAGGCCAAAACAAGAGCATCTTGGAGTTTGATGCCAGCTGGGCTACAAAGTGAGATTTTATTTTAAAATCAAATAACAATACTGCTACTAATAGTAGTAATAATTTGAGTCAAAATCATGCTGGGCAAGTGTCCTTGGAATTACAGGAACTTACACCTGGGTCTCAGGTAGGAAGTCAACTGCAGCTTCCACAGTGAGTTGAGAGTAGCACAGAAGATGCCTATAGATCTAGATGCAGATTCAAACAAGGCAGCAACAAGCCTCCTACTATATCCCAGTCTGCACGGTCAGATAATCCATTATGCTTAACCTTGAATGTACAAAGCCCAGATGAGTATTATGGGTTGAGCTAGAATGGACTCCCTGAAGACCTCTCTCAGAACAGAGTGTATGTATTCCACTGAGACTGACCCTTCTGCCCTACCACTTTAGATTTTTCTTTCGTACTGACTTGCTCCCTTTTTTTCTCAAGGTTCTGCCGACTAGACACTACAGAGAGCTATGACTTCTGGTTGTTTAAAATACTGTAAACTATGCTTTCTGCAATTCCATCAAAAATATCTTAATGCAGACTCACTTAAAAACAAGAGATAACTAAGTGTCCTCTACACACAAAAATATTTGATTCACTGTGACTCTCAGTTTTATGCCTAAAATGAAGTATTTTCATATTAAGAAAAATGACAAGATTTGAAACTGTAATTTATTCATGTTCTTCCTCATAAAACCCTTACTCAGCTGGAGCTGTCTTAAATGGTGTATTCTCTTCAGCCTATAGCTCTATAATAGGAGAATGTGATTTATATGCCTCAGGGCCCTTTTCATAAGCTAAAATATATTTTTTTCTGCATTTGGTGTTTCTTTATAGAAAGTATTCTATAATCCTAATATATGCTCCACGCAGTCGCCACATCTGTTCCACCACAGGTGATATGGCAAAGCTTCCGCAGAATTGCTAAAATGCTCGATAAAGCAGTTAGGCAGATGTCTCTGTGTTTCTTTGGTGTACCGTTTTGTTAGATTTCATGCTGATTATGCAACAGACAACTGCTGGAAGTGCGCAATGGAGAAATATTGACTATATTTTAAAACACTAGATTTAAAATTCAAATCCTACTTGTACAGCTGCTTACAGAAATGTGCCTAAGAAAGTAAAAGTTGAAAGACTGGCTCTTTGGGTGAACTGAATGAAAGAAAGAGAGGTAAACTCAGAAGGATCTTAGATAGTACCTATGTATCATTAGGTGGGTTGGTACCTTTAAAGTGTGGCTTTAATCAGCCACTGTGATCATCAAAACAACAGTATGACTTGATAATGCTGGTCTGTTTTTACCACGGAAGACAAAAGTGAGATGAAAAAGCTCATTAAAGTGCCTGTCTCTATTTTTCAAATGCCTCAGATAATGGTTGCTAGGGCCAATGTTTACCAAGCTGAGAGAACAGGGACACTGGGTTAATTCACACTTATGTTAACAATGTTCTTTCCTCCTATCCTGAACCCTTCCATGTAGAACTGAACATGTAAATGGCTTGACATTAATGTAAATGTATTTTGATAACACTAGATATGTCAATATATTTATTCTGAGGGGGTTACCTAGTAGTTTAAAAGCAAAGGGAAAAGTCACCATAGATTTAGAATTTAAATGTGATTAACGATTATACTTTACACAATAATGCAACAATTACGAATTAATTCATCTAATGCATTCATTAACCCATTAAAAAAAAGTTGTATTATCTAAGCTTTGCTAGTTGTTACTGAGCTAAGAGTACAACAGAAAATTAAAGAAACTTCTTAACATGAAAATTAAATTTTAGTAGAACACTAAGTGTATTTATTTAAATACATTGAAAACACACAATGCATGGATGGCAGTGTGGACAGGAGGGAAACATCAGGGTTTGGGAAGGGGGTGATCTGAAGCAGAAGGTGATTTACAAAGCCAGGATGAACAGATTCCTAGCAAGCCATGTGCATATCTGGATGACATGTGCTCGTGACATGGAAGTGTTGCCCTTCTTAAATTTGTTTTCAATATTAATGAAAGTAACCTATTATTTAAAAAGCTGACAATCTTATAAGGACTATTTTTGGTGAGGTCTGCATACTCTTATGTGATAAATAATGAGAAGAAAATGCTGGTGACAGTTTGTGTGGTACAAGCTTTGTTGAACAGTCATCTGGTTGCTAAATGCTAAAACCACGGCACCTGATTTTTGACGAAGAGCTCACTCAAATTACAATTGAATTTTGATCAAATTAGGCAGATAATTCTGCCAAGGATTCCTCTCATCAACTGAAATGAGAGTTTGCAGGGGCAAGTGTCGGAGCCAAAGCAGAGGAAAAATGGCACCACACATTCACAGAAGTGAAGGAGAGGCCACAGTCCTGATGCTTAAACTCATTAGAAACCTTTGCTTGACATTTTAGCTGCCTGTTGGTTATTACTAAAATATAACATGGTAGGGTATATGGATGGGTGTCTTGTTGTCTAGGTAAATGAAGTTGCTATGAATGTACAAACTAAAATAGCACCTGCATATCTGACATTTAACACACGGCTTATGGTGGGTTGGGAAAATACAATAAAGTTGGGAAGAAAAATACCATTACCTTCAAGTTATTTTGGAGGTCTGGTTCCTTATTAGACTCTGCTGTCACTACTAGCTTGAAGAGGAGATTTGCTCTATGCTAGTAGATCCTCAGGGAAAAAGTTAACATAGTTGGTCATGACACTTTAAGTTCACTTAAGAGTCCTGGAAATGTGACTGATGTTAATTTACCCAAGTGTCCTTAAACCTGTAACTTCTCAAAGAGTGAGCATTCCCTTAAGGCTGAACACATACTTCTTCATCAGTCTTTGTTTGCAGAAGTCAGTGAATTATGTTAAACATAAAATCAGTCTTAGATATTGATCTTAAAAGAGTGATAATTTAATAAAAATTATAAATATGTTTGAATAGTGTTTAGTTCTTATGCCAACATTACTTTTTACTTCAGTGTTGATTTGTGAAAACTTTGAGACAGGTTATCTCTGCCCTTGCTTGGGTCTCAGTATGTAACCCAGGTTGGTTTCAATTCACAATCTTTCTGCCACCACCTCCTAAGTTTTGAGATTAGAGGTCTATAAAAGCACATATAGCTAAATCTTAATAATTCCTGTCACATTTCACTGGGCTCTCATATATCTGGGTTTTCACTGAACTTATATTGTCTCTTTTCATAGAAAACTGTTGCTAAGTGTATTGCAAAGATACAACCAAGTATTACTTTCAGTGGATTTTCATATAACTTTCTCCTTAACTTTCCCATCACAGTAATTTTTTTGGTCTTCTCCTTCCTTTTATTTTTGTTGGGTTTATTTTAGAGAGTTTTCAGGACTCCAAGAGGAAACATCAGATCTTTACTTTTCCCTTCATTGTGCTCTTCCTCTGCATTCTGCCAGTTGCTATTTCCTTCTGCTGCCTACATGTACACACCCTCTGCAGCATCACATACACATCATCTACCTTTCTGCCTTCTTCTTCCCCTTGCTCAGTCATCTTTCCAGGTAGAAGAAGCCACATATTTTTACTTTAGGAAACCCAATTCTCTTAAAGGAGGAACCTCACTCCTTGTCAAGTGCCCAGCCTAACAGCCTCCTCAATTATAAACATATTTAAGCATAAACATGACTTCTGTGAAAGAAGTGGCCAGGTTTAATCCTTGCACTTCATGACTAACTTATATACAAGGTGTTTTAGTAACTTGAATCTTGACCTATTTTATTTAATACGTCACCTTTCAAAAGAAGAAAGGAGAAGGTGAAGCATGTGTTATAAAAGAGAAAATCAACAAAGTTTTGGTGTTGGAGCTACACCCTTGAAATCTTATCATCATGACCATATAATCATTTCCTGAACAAGGACAAGACCAATAGACATGCTAACATGGAGGTAGGAAGCTCAAGAGTCCTCAACCTGAAACAAAGAACTGCAGGCAACTAAGGAATTCTGAGAAGGGGAGAAATAGTCTTTCCCAAGGAAGAGCACATGAATTGGTTATCCAATACCAAATGGTCATCCATACATGCAAGTAACATTATATGAACTGAACAGGCTATACTTGTGTATTTAGTAGCACACACACACACACACACACACACACACTCATAACAATAATATTTTTTAAAAAGAAGGCATGCATTTGAAAGAGAGCAGGGTGGGACATATCAGAAAGCTTGAAAAATGGAAGGGGGGAATGATGTAATTATTTTATAATCTCAAAAAATAGAAACATTACTTAAAAATATTTGAGAAACTTCTAATAGAATCAACAACGTTAAGGCTTGGCCCCTGGGAGCTGTGTGTTTCATTACCATTGGTACTGTAGGTGTGGGGGTCCTGTTACTAGAGCACGTTAAAGCTGCTGGGACAGAATTACAGGTGGCACATCCGGAAGGACTTTATAAAATGAAACCTTGTTTCTGAGACCGAGTGTAGGAGTATATCCCAGTTTGTTTCTCCATTGCTGTGATAAAACACCAAACAAAGTAAACTGGGAGAGACAAGTGTTGATTTGGCTTATAGGTTACAGTCTGTCATTGAGGGAAGCCACGACAGGTGCTCCGGGCAAGAACCTGGATGCATGAATTGAATCAGAGACCAGGGAAGATGCTGCTGCCTATTGCTCATTGTGGCTTGCTGAGCTACCTTCTCTATGCAACCCAAGATCAGCTTCCTCAGAATGGCAATGCTCACACCTACATCAATTAGTGATTAAGAAAATGTCCCACCAGTGTAGCATAATTCAGATAATGTAGTGATGTATGCCCACAATCTTAGTACTCAAAGAAATATAAACCTAAGAATCTGGAGTTCAAGGTCATGGTTGGGTACATCATGAGTTTCCTCATGCAGGCCACCTGGGCTGCATGAAACTCTTGTCTCTAAAAACAAACAATGACGAAAAGACTGCATACTACTAAAATCACCCTAAAATATTTCATTGACATTTTTAGTCCAATAAAATGATTATAAATTCACTGTATCCATTGTTTCTATAAGGATTCCATTGTAAGCTTATAGCAATTTGTGACACATTAAAAACTAAGTCAAGAGGGATGATAGTTAAGAGATCTGATTGCTCTTCCAGAGGACTGAGGTTCACTTCCCAGCACCCATGTGCTGGTACACAACTATCTGTAATTCCTGTTCTGGGGATTCAATGCCTTCTTCTGGCCTCTGTGGGCACTAGGTACTCATATGGTATGTAGTACCTGGTGAAGTGAAAATTCTGGGTGAAAGTAAGAAAATGAGAAGAGACCCCACTGAGAAAACACACCCTAAGAAATGAATGTGTGTTCCCCTTACTCCATATCCTCAAAACCTTGAGCTGTTGCTTTTTTTGTTGATCTTATCCATTCTGACAGGTGTAAAATGAAATTTCAAGGAACCCTGGACATTTTATATGCTAGACTATCAATTGAGTAACATTCACAGCAGGTATAAAGTTTTCACTGTGACTGCATACTTTGCCATGGTAAAAGCTGACCACGTAATACAGGAAAAATCCTTCGGGTTAAATTTTAAAATTTCTTCCCTGAAAGAATATAGTTATTTTATACTATGAATTTGTTACTATTCTCCTGGGTATTACCCTTTAGTAATCAAAAAAAATACTTAAGAGATATGATTTGAGAAACAAAATAAAGTAATGTGTAAGAAAATTAATACAAAAAAGGGAAATGTCCCACAGACACGTTCACAGGCCAATAAGAAGGAGGCAATTTCTAACTGAGGTTCCCATTTTCCAGCTGTGTTAAGCTGACAATTGAAGCAACTAGATAACTATGACAGGACAGAATAACAGAAAGCTTACTAGATTGGTGCTTTTATTCATTTCTTAAATTCACAGCAACAGGTGCAGTGATCCATATAATCCCCTATGAATCTCTGAGGGACAGGCCTCTGTAATCGATGACTTTGGAGGCATTCAATCTTTTTCTATTGTAAATGGTAACTTTAAAACTTTTTATACACAACACTTTAAGTTTAGATTCCTTTTGGAACCAATAAAAAAATAAAGAAATAAGAAAATAAGAAAACCTAGTGACATGATAGCTTGTGCTTTCTTAGCATGTATGTGTGTGGGTAGAAATTCTGGTACTCATGTAAGTTGCTGTGTGTATATGGGTGTGTGTTTGTGCTGGTATCATGAGTGTGTACATGTCTGTCTGTGTGTGTGTAAGCCAGAGGAGAAGCTCATATATCATTCTCAGAAATGCCTACCTCACATTTGGGATAGGACCTCTCATGTTCCCAGTCTTCACCAGTTAGGCAAACCAATGATTTCCTAAAGCTATTCCAACACTAAAGGGAAATAACAGGATGCCAGTGATATGAAGGGTGGAAATGGAAAAAATAGAGGGAACTTTAGTTGGGGATGAAAAGGGAGGACAATACAGAAGAAGATGAAAAAGGAGGGATTAAAAACACTAAAGACATTTTAAAAAGATACAGGGAATCATATTATTGTATATTTACTCTTAACTACATATGATATGTAAATATATGCATATATTTAAATATGTACTTAAAATATCAAGCATTGCACACACACATACACACACACACACACACGTATGTTATGGGTTACAATGCTTTCCAAAGAACCATAGGTTATAGAATAACAACTTCATTAACAAGAATGAGATACTCATTATGTGTTGTTGATCAGGGTAGTCTAAGAGATTCCCAAAACAATAAAGTTAATTGCTTTTAACCTTGGTTGCCTCCCAGAGGTTAAGGGTAAGCACCTATTGCTGAAGACACCATGCACTTTAGACACAGTACACTGAAGACTGTAGCTGGGTATGACCTCAAAGACTCCTCCCTGAAGACCTTAAAGTATTCTGCATGCTGCCAAGGGAAGGAAACAATTAACAGTCTTACCCAGATGTGAAGCCTGTGAACAACAGCAATGACCATCATGACATATAGTCTAAAAAGTGCGATAGTAACATTTATATCTTGGTGGTCTTGGATTTAAGGCCCAATTAACAAGAGAAAATTCATGCCTGGTAGTATACTACTACCCAAATACCTCATGGATCATAGAAAAAACCTACTATTGCCAATTTCCTAACTTAGTATATTTTCTAACTGCATTCTATATACTTATCCATATATATCCAAAGATAAGTTTAACTCAGCCCTAACCAAAGAAGCTTCTTCTTGCAACAGACGGAGACGATTACATAAAACCACAACTAGTCAAAATGTGATGGGCAATTGACTGTGATGTTCTCAGCCCCATATGATACAGCTATAATTCCTATACCTCTACACCTAAGGCTCAGAGAACATTGTATAAGAGGGGGCAGAGTGAATCCAAGAGCCAAGATGTCATATATTGTGTCATCTAGATATGACAGGGAAACTATACCCATGAAATCTCAACAACATGGCTGCTTAAATAATATATGAGTGCTGGTAATAGCAGCTGGCATATCAATATGAAAGCAAGAAACCTCACGGGACCCTATGTCTTGATGAAGAGCTGAAGGCAATTAAGGACTTATGAGAGAGGGAAAATTGGTCTTCCTGAGTGATCACCCCCCTGATTGGTTAACCAGTTGTAAGTGGTTAGTCCTAAAAAAAACCCATACAAGTAATATTAAATTAACTCTGCAGGCTGTATTTGTAAGTTTCTTTATATATGCAACATTAATAATTATAGAAAATAAAGCCAGGAGTTTGAGAAGGTGTAGGCAGAACATGGAGTGTGGTTTGGAGGGAGGAGGGGGATGAGGGAATGATTAGAATATATTTTAATCCGGGACTTCCCTTCTGGACAAAGGTGAGTGCCCGCCCTCACCCTAGATCCCGTCCCTGGGCGCCAGCCACCCCTGGCAAGACCTGCGCACCTTGGCCCCAAGTTCTGGCCAGCAGGCAGGCTCCCTTCTACCCCCACCCCTACTGGGAAGCCCCCCCCTTCTCCAAGATCCCCTGCAGTCTCCAAGCCCTGCCCCCAAGTCCATCACCC
>CABHPP010127614.1:5276-31011 GCA_902168425.1 Peromyscus attwateri | reverse complement strand
TATGTTGATGTCCAAGGCTCCTGATACCACCAAAGGCAGAGAGGATAAGGCTGTACAGAGTTCACACACACACACACACACACACACACACACACACACACACTGGCTGCAACACCGGGGAGAACTGGTCCTTCCCCTCACTGGCTGAAGCACTCAGGAGAGAGGGTCCTACACCTCATCTGCACAGCACCACAGAGCTGACCCTGTTCTCAGGGCCATGTGCAAGCTGGCCCTGAAGGTGTGAAAATGAGAGAGCAGGTCCCGCCCCTCCCATCTGCCATGTGGCGGCCTGGGTCAGGGAAAGATGCCCTCCTCCCCTCACCCCTCACCTCCACTAGCAGGTGGGGTATCTGACGCAACTCTTCACCGGCTGCAGCACTCGGGGAGAACAGGTCCTGCTCCTTGCCTGGGCGGCACAATAGAGAGAGCCAACTTTGTTGGCAGAGGTGTGGGTGAGCCAGCCCCAAAGCTGTGAGTGTGCGAGAGTTGTCCTCACTACACGTCTGTCACGTGGCAGTGTGGGATGGGAGAGCTGCTCCCCTTGCCCTTTGCCCCTCATTGTCTGAGACAGACAAGGAAACTGATCGTCCCCCTTACCAGCCGCGGCACTCAGGAAAGCTGGTCCTGCTCCGAGCCTGGGCAGCACAGTAGAGCTGACCCTGGTGGCAGAGGCACAGGTGAGCTGGCCCCGGGGGTGTGAGAGTGGAATAGCTGGCCGCATCCCCCTCATCTGCCATGTGGTGGTGAGGACGAGGGAAAATGGACCCTGCACCTCGCCTGGGCAGCACAGCAGAGCTGACCCTATTGACCCTATTGATGGGGGTGCTGGTGAACCGCCCAGAGAATTTGAGCATGGGAGATCTGGCCCCGTCCCTCATCTGCCGTATGGTGGTGAGGGCAGAAGAGAGATACCCTCACCCATCACTGCCTGTAGCGGGTGGGAGAGCTGGCCCTGATGGCTGACCAACCCTGCAACTACCCAGGCCCAGAACCAGGGTTATGAGTTGGCTCACCCCAATCTGTGATCTTCTGGAGCATGTGAAGGGACTGATCCTGCAAACCCAAAGCTGCAGGATCTCCATGACAAGGAGCAACAACAGGTTATCCAAGAAGGGTTCCAGTGAGGGTCCAGCATGGATAGTGTAGCAGAAACCAGAGGCCTAGAACCAGACCAATGACTCTGCAGTGAACACTTGTACATAAAGATATATGGACAAAAGTGTTTACTGGGTGACTCACTGTGTCACATTGCAGCTTCCACGATGAGATTTTCCTTTTTTTTCTCTTAAATTTTATTTTTTTTATTTGAGTGGAGGAGGTTACAAGAGCAGAGGGTTACTATGAAGGGATGGGAAATGAATAAGATCCAGATACATGATGTGAAAGACACAAAGAATAAATAAAAAGAAAATTTAAAAAAAAAATTTAGGGGTTGGCGATTTAGCTCAGTGGTAGAGCACTTGCCTAGCAAGCATGAGGCCCTGGGTTCAGTCCTCAGCTCCAAAAAAAAAAAATTTTTTTAAATATACTTACATTATTCCCCCCTTTCTCTTTCCTCTCTCCAACCCTTTCCATATGCCTCTAACTCCATCTCAAATTCATGGCCTCTTTTTCTTTGTTATTGTTCCATATATACGTATATATGTATGTATACACATATACATATGTATACACATATGCATATATATTCATAAATATATAAATATAGCCCACTGAATCCATTTAGTATTGCTTGTATTATATGATTTCAGGACTGACCACTTGGTATTGGATAACCAATTACTTTTCTATTTTTAACTTATTTCACATAAAATCACAACTTTACTATGAAAATACAATACATAGTTTTGTACAAAACAGTATCCTCACATAAAAGCAGGAAATTAATAGAGAATGCTTTCTCTGAGAGCACTGAACCCAAATGAAACAGTAGAGAAAAACCTACCAAATAAACAGAAACCTTACTGGACAATTCCAGTGGGGAGTAACTACCTCTTCCAGGCACTTGTGGCCTCCTTTCTGTACTAGGTTGGAGTTGAATGAATCTCTCCTTCTCTGGCTCCAGATCTCTAAACTCCATGGAGACTAGTGTCCTTCTGATGCAGGTCCATTTAACATTGCTGTTTCCTGCAGCCATATGCCAGAACCGTGTTTCTAACCTATTTCCTCAATTAAACAAGAGGCTGTATATCATACACAGTCTTTTGCTAAAGAACTTGAACTATTCCATCAGCAACTGTACCTTATTTTAAGTTCGTTTTTTATTATTACTTTTTCATCTCTGTGCATGTCTGTGAGTCTTCATGAGTATATATGCATAATGTGTGTACAGGAGCCCACGCAGGCTCTCCAGGTCCCCTGGAACTGGGGTTACAGGTAGATGCAAGCCACTATGTGGAAGCGGGAAACCAAACGCTGGTCCTCAGCAACAACCGCAGCAAATAGCACCTGGTTCAAAGTCCTTGTCTCCTTCCATTTGACTGACTTCATATGGATCTCTGTCTCCTAGTCTCCCAAAGCAAATTAGAAATATATTCTCTTGGGAGAGGTGCAATGTTAAATGATTTATATAGATTAATAAGGCCTTTTGCTATGTTTCCCTTCTCCTCTAGCCAAAACTAAACTCCACCACACAACAACACACACACACACACACACACACACACACACACACACACACACACTCACACACTCACACACACACATGAAAACTCTTAGATATGTGGGGAGCCCAGAAAGTCATTTACAGTCGTTTCCTGATGTCTTCTATATGGGCTATTTGTCACTGCCTTTGTGACTCTGCCTCCAGGTAACTTCATAGTGGAGAACTACAATCCCTCCTTCCTAAACTTGAGGCTGAGGCATGGCCAAATTCTTAGGAAGGAATGTAATATTTAACAGACTGTCGCTTTAGGAGGTCTCAGATTTGGAGCCCTGAAGCTGTGTTCCTAAGAGTCCTCCTGATTGCAAACTACCACTAGATGTCCCTCTTCCCCTCAACCTTAACCAAGAATGAGCCTCTGTCCCTCGCCCCAACCCCCACCCCAGGCGCTGCCACTAGCAGGGCAGGTGAACCCCTGGGTGGGCAGAGGGCTCCCTTGGGCTATAAGCCATTTGACTCTTAGCTAGCACATGGCAGCCTTGGAGAAGTGCACCAGCATCTTGCTGGCTTCTGAAGCATAAACATTTTCCTCTGCATTCTACCCCATCATTAAGTTCGTCATTTCATCAGGGCAGTAAATCCTGCAACCAGAAATCTTTGCGTGTGGACTTTTTTCCTCCTTAAGTCTCTTTTTCTTCCTCCATGGACTTCAAGGTCTCCAGAGACAAGCAAATCCTGAACATAAGTCTTTGGACCTTCAATTTTTACTCTTGGAGCATGGCCTCTACAAGATAAACAGAAGCCAGATCAATATTATAACTGAGTATAGACTAGTCTGAGACCAGTCATTTCCCATGTAGGTAGAAGGCACAGAAAAGTCAGCCATGACTATGTCCATGGTAAGTTCTACTGAGAGTCCCATCAGATCTCCTCATAAAATACCAGCGTTTCTCTACCTATGACCTTGACTTTCCTTATCCATTTCTGTGGTGCATGCTAACCTCACTGCTACATTCCTGTGAGGCTATGGATGGTTACTGGCGACTGGCCAGTACCAATATTTCCACCGTCTGATGAACTACAAGCCCATGTATGAGTATCAGGGGTGGGGAAGGTGGAAACAACTAGCTCTTCTGGACAAATGCAGGCTGAAACCTTCAACTAGCCAAGGCGGGACAAAACCCAACTCACAATGGCTGAAAAAAACCTTTCACAGATGAAATTTTATGTCCTCCAATGTTCCAAGAATGTAAAACTATTATAATTACCAAATTTAAAAAATAACGAAGACAGTAATGATAGAAGAGATAGTTCCCCAAACCCTAAAGTGAAACACTCAGAAAGCCACATATAAAAATGCACCCCTGGTTTCCTAAGACATCTCTGAGCATGATTTTCACTGTCTCTTCCAAATCTGACAGAACTTGGACATCGAGGGAGAGGACATTGTATCTCTTGGGTTTTTGGAGAGATCAAAGTGGCTGCAAAAGAAAGCAGAGCAAAGATGCAAAGGTTATGTGAGAGTAGCCTAACCGTGAAGAGTTGGACTGAGAACTTGACCACGGGTTAAAAGAGGCCTGCAGACCTCCCAGAAATCCAGTGATGGTTGGCTTGACTCATCCTACATGGCTGAAATGGGGCATGGCACTTTGTAGAGATGGAATATGTACTTTCGCTGTAATTTAAGAAATGATAGTAGAAAATTTGTTTGAGCTCACAGAGGTTTACATCAAAAGGACTCACTGAGTCTTCAGCAGAAACTGTTCAAAGAAAATGAGTTGTAATAATTTCAAATTTTAAAGTGTTTTAACTTAAAAGTTATTCCTTTCGTTATTTATTTATTTATTTATTTTGGGGTTTTTTTGAGACAGGGTTTCTCTGTGTAGCCCTGGCTGTCCTAGAACTTGCTCTATAGCCCAGGCTGGCCTCGAACTCATTGAGATCTGCCTGCCTCTGCCTCTTGAGTGCTGGGATTAAAGGCGTGCACCACTGCCACCCAGCTAGATGGTATTTTTAAATATAGTGTCTTCGTTACTGTTCTACTGCTGTGATGAAACACCGTGTGTGGTCGTTTGAATGTAGTTGGCCCCCATAAGCTCCTAGGGAGTGTCACTATCAGGAGGTGTGGCTTTGTTGGAGTAGATGTGGCCTTGCTGGAAGAAGTGTGTCACTGTGGAGGTGGACTTTGAGGTCTCTTTTGCTTAAGCTTTGCTCAGTGTCACAGTTGATTTCTTGATGCCTGCAAAATACAGGACTCTCAGCTCCTTCTCCAAGCACTGTGTGTGCCTGCACACCACCATGCTCCCCACCGTGATGATAATGGACTCAGCCTCTGAAACTGTAAGTTAAATGTTTTCCGTTGTAAGAGTTGTCATGGTCATGGTGTCTCTTCATAGCAATAAAACCCTATCTATAGACACCATGACCATGGCAACTTTTAAAAGAAAGCGTTTAACTGGGGGGCTTGTGTACAGTCTCAGAGGGTTAGTGCATGACCACTGTGGCACAGCGGTGGAGGCAGGCAGGCAGACATGGCACTGGAGCAGTAGCTGAGAGCAGCAGTTGGTCTGTAAGTTGCAGGGAGAAAGAGTGAGATTGGGCCTTTTGTGGGCTTTTGACACCTCAAAGCTCACCCTCAGTGACACACCTCCTCCAACAAGGCCACACCTCCTAATTCTCCCCAAGACTTTCACTAGCTGGGGACCAAGCATTCAAACATAGGAGCCTATCAGAGGCCATTCTCATTCAGTCCACCACAGAATGCAACATATCCTCTGCACTTTGACCAGTTGTGTCCCAGACAAAATCTCGTCTAGGAATGGGGAGGTAGGCATGAATTCCCACTCCTAGTTGAGGAGTTATTGGCAATTACTAGATGCTGTGAGAGGGAGAGTCCATTTTCTTTAAAAGTGTGGACCTACCAGGTGTTTGACGGTGCTCTAGTGGATGACCACACATATGGTCCCACGGACTATGTGAGCAATATAAATTGGACTTGATGGATTTAAACAAACAAACAAAAAACATTTTGGTCTGGTAGGGAGGGAGTAATGAATCTGGGAGGTGTTGGAGGCTAAAAGAGAATAAGATTAAAATACATTGTATAAAATCTCAAAGAATTACAAAAAAGATAGTGAATCAAATTAAACTAATTAGAAAGAATATTGTAAACATAGATATTCCTAATGAAGTAGAATATATAATGCAGAAATTCAGACCCCCCCCCCCCCAAAAAAACAATGCACTGTCAAAACTGGAGACCTCACTCTGCCTTTCTCAATCAATGGCAGAAAGGCAAGAGAACAGCAGGGATTTTCAGACACAACCAATATGCTCAGTCTAATGAAAAGGCAGAATTTTGCACTCAACTCTGGAAGGATGCTAGCTCTACCTAACCATGTAACTACACTGAGAAGAGGGATGTCAATGCAATCTTGATTTCTGATTTCCAGAATAAAGATGAAGTACGCTAATGAACTGGATTACCATCTTTATCAGTCTTAAATACATAGGCTGGAGGTGACTGAGCCGTGTCTTAACATTTCTTAAGAAAAATAGTATGCTCAAAACTACAGAAGAAAGATGAAACATGTCACACATATAAACTGCCACAAAGTCTATTTTCTTGTGTTGGTGGTGGAGTCATTTGGGGGAGCCAAAATAATAATAATAGTAATAGTAATAATAATAATAATTATTATTATTATTATTATTATTATTATTATTATTTTACCTAAAGATGCAAAGGAAAGAGAAGATGAGATTTGAGATTTTTAAATAAACAGACAAACACAGACCATTCCTACATCACCGACCAGCAGTGAAGTTATCTTAGGGCTCACTCGCAGACATTAGCAAAAACCCTTCAAAGCAAAATTAAACTATGGAAAATAAGGACTGGGGAATAAATTGGCAAATCATTTTAATGAATGAAGAATGCTGGAGAAAGGGGTGGGAAGGAAGTAAATTGGTGAATCAGTAGCAAATTACTGAATTTGGAAAGGGGAAACACATGGATTTGCACCGACAGACGTTAAAATGTTTCTGAAAGCCATCTTTTAAATGCACAAAACTTCAAAGTAACTGAACAAATAGTTTCAAGATGGCAAATTAGAATGAAGAAAGGGAAGCACACATGCATACTAAGGAGAAATAAAGAGAGACAATTAAATAATCCTAACATGCAAAGCCTTGTGGAATGAAGGGCAAAAGAAAACAAAAATGCCTACAGTTTGTAAGATACATTCCCCATGTAACAAGAAATTAAAAATGGGCTAGTGAGTGAGCAGAAGTCTTAGAAATGCCGATGTTTAAAGAAATGTGAATTCAAACAAATAGGCAAAAAAACTGGTTGAATAAGGACACATTCACTCATTCACATTGTCTAAGAAAGATTAATAAGTTGATAAATTGCTTCAGATTAAAAAACACAACCAACTTATAAAAATAGATACAGGCTGTATAAAGGAAAAAGTAATGTATGAAAAGCTGTCAGTGTTGTCAATGAGAAAAGAAATTAAAATTAAAAGTGAGAAATAAATATATGCCAATTTGGCAAAAATCAAAGAGTTGCTTCCTAACTAGTACTGATGAAGAGAATGGGCTTTCACAGAACTGGGAATCCTGACAGCCAGCCAAAAGTAGGAAGAACTGAACACATGTGCTGAACTGGCAGTTTGCTTCCTGAATCTTACCTGAGGGAAGCTAATGTGAAGATCTGAGATTCTGAAGAGACTGGAGAGCTGGCTCGGTGCTTAAGAGCACAGACTACTCTTCCAGAGGATCAAAGTTCTCTTCCCAGCACCCACAAGGTGTAGCTCCCAACACTTCCAACACCAGCTCCAGGGAGACCCAATGCCCTCTTCTGGCCTCATACAGGTGACATGAAAACTGTTTCACAACTTAGTCTATTGAACACTATCATGGCACTCCTGCTCAATTAACTCCATAAGGCAGTGTGTACTCCAGAGTGACCATTATTTCCCCCAGACTAATATATGCTCACTTACATTGCCCATGTGCTTCTGTGTGGATGAAGAAACCCGAGAATGTCTGACATGTGCACAGAAGAATTACTGTCATTGCAGACCTTGTGATTCTCAGTATGAAAATCTCGAGTAGCAGACATTTGATGTTATTACGGACCAGTGTTTTCTTTCTTTTTTGAATTATCCCTTGATTATTACTTACATAATTACCATTTCTCCTGGAAACAGACTCCTATCCATGTCGTGCCCTGCTCTGATTCCCTGCAGTCCGGGCATTGTGATGTAATCTAAAACATGTCTTAATGGAATCTAAATCTTGACCAAAACTCATGAGAATTCACTCATTTCAGCTGAGTCCAGATTGTTCCTGTGAGAGGAGAGTTCCTGCAAATCCTCCTTCCTAGCCCCGGGCCCGTTGATTCCCAAACCTGATTTCTTAATAGTCTAATTTTATAAAACTTTAAATTTCCTTTCAACTAATTGCTTTTTTAACTTTGCCAAGATAAGATTTTTACAACAACAACAAAACCCTAACTGATGTTCTAAGATGACAAATTACAAGGTTTGTTTAAAGATTTTTGTTGTTTTAAAAAAATACATATATATGGGGGGGTGCACATAAGTGCAGTGCCAAAAGAGGCCAAAAGAAGGTATCAGATCCCCTGGAGTTTCAGTATTGTGAGCTGCCCAATGTGGGTGCTGAGAACTGAACTCTGTTCTTTTGTGCACGTTTAACCATTGAGTCAGCTCTCCAGCTTTCCTTCCTTCCTTCCTTCCTTCCTTCCTTCCTTCCTTCCTTCCTTCCTTCCTTCCTTCTTTCTTTCTTTCTTTCTTTCTTTCTTTCTTTCTTTCTTTCTTTCTTTCCTCTCCTTTCTTTCTTTCTTTCTTTCTTTTCTTTCTTTCTTTTCTTTCTTTCTTTCTTTCTTACTTTCTTTCTTTCTCTCTTTCTTTTTGTTTTAGAATGTTTAGGATGGTTATTAATTATAAATGAACATACAGAAATCAGTGTTTTTTTCTAATAGTAGTAACCAGCTAAAATATAAAGAAAGAAACATTCCATTCATGTTTTTCTTTATAAATTTAATACATTTTAATTAAAATATAATTATATTACTTCCTCGTTTGCCTTTCCTCCCTCCAGTCCCTCCCATGCCTCTTCCTCCACCCTTCCCCATATCACCCCCAATCTCAAATTGAACCTTCTTTTTCTTTTATTATTATTTTTACATGTGCACAAATATATAGACACACCCTTCTGAATCTTGCTGTGGATGTGTTCTGTATGCTGTGAATGTGTTGCTCTGATTGGTTGACAAATAAAATGCTGATTGGCCAGTAGCCAGTCAGGAAGTATAGGTGGGACAAGCAAAGAAGAGAATTCTGGGAAGTGGAAAGCTGAGTCAGGAGACACTGCCAGATGCTGCCACCATAAGTAGCAAGATGTAAAAGTACCGATAAGCCACAAGCCATGTGGCAACTTATAGATTTATAGAAATGGGTCAATTTAAGATATAAGAACAAATAGCAAGAAGCCTGCCACAGCCATACAGTTTATAAGTAATATAAGTCTCTGTGTGTTTACTTGGATCTGAGTGGCTGTGGGCCTGAGTGGGACTGGAGAAAACTCTAGCTACAGAATCTGTTTTTGTTTTTTGTGTGAATATGGTTTCAGGGCTGACCACTCTGCCTTGGACAGCCAATATGGTCATCCCTGGGAGAAGCTAGTTCTCCTTCTCCCAGCAGTCCTTAGTTGCCTGGTGTTCTTTGTCTAGGGGTGGGACCCCGTGAGATTTCCCTCTGTCAACATTAGCACATCTATTGCTATTGCTATCATTCTGAACTGGTTTATGCTGCCCTTTCTAAGAGAGGCAACCACACCACAGACTTCCTGGGATTCTGGCTCTTATAATCTTTCTACGCACTCTTCTGTGATGTTCCCAGAGCTATATGTTCAGGAGCTGTGCTGCAGAAATATCCATTTGGGCTGGGCTCCCCATGATCCACTGATCTGCTTTGTGTCCAGTTGTGCTCTTCTGTAATGGTCTCCATTTGTTCTAAAGAGAAGCTCCTTTGATGGGGAGGGGTGGTAGCTACACCCCTCATCTGTGTTGTAAGAATAACATTTAGAATGTAGTTAGGAATTATGCTGGTCTATCGAGGTGGCAGCAGTAGATCTAAGTAGATTCTAAGATCCATGGAATCGTCATCCCTGGGTAGTTCACTGGGTTTCTAGCACCCGGCGAGAATTTCTTCCTGTTGAGTAGGTCTTAAGTCCAATTAGGCAGATGTTGGTTACCTCCAACATGTGAGGACTACTTACTGTACCTTTGCTTTGCCATGCTGGTCATTGTTGTGGTTCCTAAATGTCACTGTTAATTTCTTCCTTCCCTCAGTAGCTGTTAACAAAGTACAAAGTACATAGATATAAACATGTGAAAAAATGGCTAAGTACAACATTAAAGACCCTACAATGTAACTGGAAGACTTAAAAGTTGGAAAGACCAAAATATTCCAAGTGTGTGAATGTTCATTCTCGTTAAATTTTTCCCCTACAGATTCTGATTGATATATTCCTCTTTTAACCCTTTTATTCCCATAAATGTTAGCATTTCTCCAGGATGTTAGCATCCTCTACAGATGTGTCCCTATCCTGACAAATATGCGTGCTTCCTTGAGCAATTAGAAACACTGAAGTTTCCTAGAGCCATCTGTTTGCCAGTGAATTGCTGGTCATCATCTCTGACATTGCTCGTCTAAGCAAGAACAGTGTCCTATTCAAAGATGCTCTTGCTGAACATCTCAGAAGCAAATACTGTCTAAATCTACATGTGAACTTCTGTTCTTCCCCTACTCTTAGCCTAAATCTGTTTTTCTCTGAAATTTCATCTCAGTAAATGACCCCAGTATTCAAGCAGGTGGTTAAACCAGAGGAAAAAGTGCTTTCCTCATCATCTCATTTGCCTGTGGCACCACAGCCCACTCACCACTCTTCTTGGCTTTGCTTTACCTCTTGTTAAAACATGACCATCATCTAAGCTACTTCATTTCCCCTGCTCAGACTCATCGGTGGCATTCTGTTGCTCTCCCTTACCCATTCATATCCCCATTCACACGACGACACCGTCGGCAATCTTTGAAACTGTGTATGTCATCATTTCCTCCCCAGTCTGGAAACCTTCAGCAGCTTGCTCCTTAGCATAAAGAGAAACGTCTTTAGCATAAATTACAGGGTTTGTCTTAATGCAGTTCCTGATAATTATCCCAATGCTTTTCATGTTCCACATATATAATCTTGCAGGTCTTTAAGTATAGGTTTTTAAATCTTACATGACATTCCCTTAGTTTTCCTGCACTCCCAAGTTCACCTAGATCATTTCTAAATAGTCTTCAGCTACAAAATTTAAAGGTACTTTCTCAGAAAAGCCTTATTCACAACACAGACTCATTCTTGGAAAAATGCTTCACATAACAATTCCTCTTCTGATGGCTGTCTTCCATAAGCTCTGTAAAGGTGTTGAAATGTATTTACTTTCTTTCTCAATTATTTCAAGTGCTTAAAAAATTCTCCACTAGCAGCCCCAAAAACTGAAAAGAAGTTTAGGGGGAAAAAAAGGTGAAAATTTAGTTCTAAAATAAGAGTAAAACAGATAGTATCTACAAACATATAAATACAAAGGTACTCAGCTGTGATTAATGGAAACACATATACGTTCTTAATTGAAGAATTGTAAGGGAGGTGCCAGTCATTGAGGTCCAGATAAACTTATTTTTGCAGTTTTTACAAATTATTTATTTATTACCTTCATTTTTTTAATTTTTATGTTTATGAGTGTTTTCCCTGCATGCAAGTGTGTACACCATGTTTGTGCAGCACCCACAGAGACCAGAAGAGGATGGTGGATCTCCTGGAACTGGAGTTAAAGATGGCTGTGAGCTACCATATGGGTGCTGGGAACTAAACATGGGTCCTCTGCAGAGTAACAAGTTCTCTCAACTACTTGGCCATCTTTCCAGCCCCCCAGAGAGACTTCTTGAATCACACGGTAGTTTTTCCTCTACCCTATCCACTGCTGAGAGCCAGACCATGACCTACGACCCGTCTATATTGTGCAATGACTAAGAATCAAGAAGAGATCAGCAGAGAATCTTTCCAGAAGGAAAGGAAAAACAAAAACAGATAAATACAAGGCAGATGAAGATGAATCGCCGGAATAGAACTGGTAGGAAGCTGTGGGTAGTGTCCCTAGCCTGATGACAGAGACAGGGCCTCAAAGAAGACATCAGACAATAAAGGTGAGGAAACATGAACCATCAGTGCTCAGGAGAAGTGCGGAGTTAACACATCACAGATGAAGGTCCTGTTGACGACAGAATAAAGGTCCTTGTGAAAGCTAAGCAGCATCAGGGAAGACAATACATGCATGATGCATCCCTTCTTCAGGAGCAGTTTTAGCGTCACAGCAAAACTGATAAGAGAGTGCAGATTTCTCAGATCTCCTCAGAACCTCTCCACATGCAGGAACTCCCACACTGCTGACATCCTGCACTTATTATAATCAGTGAACTAGCATTGGTGCATCCTTACAGCTCACTTCCGGGGGTTACACATGCTGTGGGTTTGGAGAAGTGCATCCGATATGTTCACACCATCATACAGAATAGCTTCCTTGAGTCATTGTAGGTGAGACATACTGGAAGCTGATAGTCCCTACAGCAGGCCTGCCTGCTCTCCTTACTAACTTCCCTATTCCATCAAGGCACCCTTCCTTCCTCTCAGCCTTGGTGAGAACTGATCTTTTTACTGCCTCCACAGTTTTGTATTTCTAGAATGTCTTGTGGTTGGAATTCTGCAGTATGCAGCCTTTTTGGTCCAGCCTCTTACTTAGGAACATGCTGCTGAGGTTTCTCAATGTGTCTTCTCAGATTAGTTGCTCACGTCTTCTGAATGCTAAATAGCATTCCTAGGTCAAGCTGTGCCATGGTTTATTTATACATTCACCTGCTGAAGATCATGTTAGCTGCTTCCAAGTTTGGGCAGCTATAAATAAAACTGCTATAAGAATTCATATGCAGGCCTTTATGTGGAAGGAACATTTTAAATCATTTGGGTAAATACCAAAGGTCATGACATCTGGATCACATTTAGAATATGTTTACTTTTATGAGGGATTGTTGAACTGTCTTCCAAAGTTACTACACCACTGTGTGTCTCTATCAGCAATGAATGAGAGTTTCCATTGTTCCACATCCTCACCAGCATTTGGTGTTATCAGTATTTTGGGGTTTTGCTGCTGTCTATTACTTCTTTCTGTGATAGTCTTAATTGTCAACTTGACATAATTTAGAATCACCTAGAAAGAGTTTGTCACTGAAGGATTGATTGTCTAGATCAGGTTGGCCTGTGGGCATGATTGTGGGGGATTGTCTTCATATAATGTGAATTGATGTGGGACAACAGCCCAGTATGAGTGGTACCATTCCCCGGGCTTGGGTCCTGGATTATATAAAAGTGATAACGTGAGTTGGGCATTGGTACCCATGCACTCACTTCTCTCTGCTCTCAACTGTGGGTGTGATGTTACCAGCTTTTTAAGTTCCTGCTACCTTGACTTCCTTACTATGATGGAGAAAACCTAGGAGTGTGAGCTAAAACAAACCCTTCCTCTTCCAAACTGCTTTGTGTCAGGGTATTTTAATCACTGCAATAGAAAAGAAACCAAGATAATGACAGTCAATAACTAGCTATAGGAGGGGTTTTCTTTATCGGTTCCTTTAGATTTCTTATATGGACTACTATACCATATACAGATAAGTCTTGATTTTAATTTTATGCTCTTTATAACCTTTTATTCTCATATTGTATTAGCTAAGACTTCCATGATCATGTTGATAAGGAGTGATGAGGGGAAATAGTTTTGTCTTCTTCCAGATAATAAGGAAAAAGCTCCTAGCTTCTCAACAGTGAGTACTTTGTGGGGAGGAAGAGCAGGATAGCTGGCTCTGTGTTACTTTTTGCTGAATGGAATATAGGTCTTATCTCACCTGGAATGACACAATTTTATGAAGCAACAATTTTGATCTGAGTTAACCTATTTTGAGTATAAGCATTGAGAAAAAATGACTTTCATCTGTTTACCCAAGTAAATAACCTCATCTGCACACCAAAAGAGAATAACTGATTTATCTGTGCCAATAAACGGCACCTGGTAAGTATATAAGAAACAGCAGACCTCTGAGTACTGCTGTGGAATAATCATTATACATAGTAAATAGGTATTGCTCTTATTGTTAATAAAAAGCTGATAGCGAGGCAGGATTTTCAGGGCAAAGAGAATGCTAGGGATAAGGAGGATGGAGTCAGAGGAGATGCAGAGGCAGCAAGACATGCTCGAGGGCAGGTAAAGCCATGAGCTGTGTGGCAATACATAGATTAATAGGAATGGGTTGATTTAAGTTGTAAGAGCTAGTTAGTAATAAGCCTGAGCTATTGGCCAAGCATTTATAATTAATATTAAATCTCTGAATGGTTATTTGGGAGCAGCTGCCAGGACAGAAAAACTCCACTTACATATGGCATTCCAACCTGACACACCTACATCTACATAGGACCTGAGGAAGCTTTAAAAAAGTTCTAAACACACAAAAATGGAACCAAACATGGTTTCCTAGTCTCATGTCTCTCATGCCAGCTCCAGTACAGAGAGGTGTGTGTACAGTGAGGTGTCTCCCAGCTGCTGCCTGTGGGCTTGAGCCACCAATGCAAATCCTGCCAGCATGATGCATAGTGGGTTTGAGGTTTTGCTCATGTAGACAGAAAAGGTTACAGATGCTCAGTAAAGACAGATCCAGACAGGGAAAACATCTTACAGTGTGTTTAAAAATATACATAGGCTTGGGAGAGAAAAGATAAAAGAAAAGATATATACAGTTATAATTTTAAAAAGTTTAAAATAATAAAATAAAGTCCTTAAAAAGGAAGTAAAGTAGTATTTTAAAAAGCCACATAAAGATGGAAAATACACAGAGACTCTGGATCCTGTATGTTATTGTGTTGTCTTAAAATTTTTTAGCTGCTAAGAGACACTGGATTATGAAAGCTGCTAGATTAAACCAATTTATATATTTTAAAAGTATCTTGACTTCAAAATGAAAGTCAAAAAGTTTGTTGCTTTGGGGGAGAGGTTATACTTTTATTCCACATGAAATGAGAGGTTATAGATACATTCCAGATTGATATGGATCAGGTTTGATCAGGAAGACTCCCTGAAAATCCTGACTACAGACATAAAGAAATAAACCTAGAAAAACTACAAAACATGTAACATATATTTTACCTGCTTAAATATAAAATAAAAAATCATGTTTAACTGACTTGTGCACACCATATATCAAATACTTGTAATGTATATTATCTTTAAATGTTTATGTATTTTCAGAACAAGGAGACCAGACACCAATAAAAATGGATGGCCCATGTGATCCAGCATCTCAAAATGCTTCTGTTACAGTCTCCTTAGAATTCTGCATCCAAAATAGCCTCAAGGCTGCTGGCTGAGATGGTCCAGCCTCACAAACTATTCCAGCCAAGACCTAACAGTTATCCTGATTTTCTAAAGGTTCCTCCAAAGATAACAGCACCCAGAGACAACAAGAAGTAGTCAAGAGAATGATGCCCCCATTCCCAAAGGATGGGTTATAGATGTTTGTTATCATTTAAGGGGGGTTGGTTACAAGTTGTTTTTGGTAATAGTCACGAAAAAATCTGAACAAAGGAGATTAGATTCAGGGAGCTCAGTCTGAAAAGAAAAAGGGGGGATATAGAAATGATAGGAAAATATATAAGATAAAAGGGTAGATTATTGAATCTAATTTTAAAGCAAAAAAGCAACTACTAGTCTTAAATGTTTTACGTTGGTATGAATTTTTTTTGTATATTGATACAAATTTAAGGTTATTTCTTATTATACTGTATATATGTTTTTACTCTTTTTTTTTCCAGAGCTGAGGACCAAACCCAGGGCCTTGCGCTTGCTAGGCAAGCACTCTACCACTGAGCTAAATCCCCAACCCCTGTTTTTACTCTTATTTAGGGTATTTCTGTATATTGATACAAATTTAAGGTTACTTTTGTTAGAATATACTGCACATACATTTCTACTCATTTAAGGCATTGTACCTATGCGGCTCATTTAACAATGTAATGCAAATTTCTAGTCTTTGAAAGTTATTATTACAAACTATTTAGGATAATAAAGAAATGCAAGTTGGTAGTTAGTCACCTATTACATTTAAACTTGTAGTCATGTTAGGTACGTTTTCAAGATCAAACAGATATATTTTAGATAGGCAGGTGGTCTTGAAACACTTCAGAGATCTACAGACTATGACATTTAAAATGTTTGAATAATATAAGACTTTTTATGACAGTGAGACATATCTTCTCCTAACAGCACCAATTTACTTCAAAGAAGAAAACATCAAAGAAGCTCCATATGGAGTTTACTTTCTTTATGGCAAAAGCTAGTCATTTGGGCAAAGAAACTGCCTTTGTATTGATTGCTGACAGTATACTTTCCAAACTGGACCAGCAGGATGCAAAAGAAAGCAACTACCAAACTTTGCCAAGACAAGGTAGGACAGCCTTTCAAAATTCCCTGCTTCTCAAAAAAGTCTGTCAGATATTCTAGGCCTGTAGGCCAAAGATGGATGCCCCAACATTACAGAAGAACTTTGGGTGGCTGTCCAGGAAGCCAGATGTCCCTGTTTTTAGGTAACATTTCACCCTTCTAGGGTCTTTGATGGAATCTTTGAAGACTAGATAGTATAGTTAATGTTTTGCTTAGTTATGATAAAAGGTAAATTAGGTATAAAACTTTAAACTCACAAAGATAAAATAAATAATAAGGTATTTTCTCCAATTTTGATAAATACAAATGGACTGTATATTATAACTGTAATTCTTACTTGATAACTGTTTTGTTATATATATTTTTACTATGTTAAGGTTAAAATCTTCCTTTTTAATTAGACAAAAAGGGGGAAATGCTGTGGAACAATCTTTGTACACGTTAAAAATATATTGCTCTCATTATTAATAAAAAGCAGATTGGCTGATGGCTAGGCAGGATTTTGGGGGCAGAGAGAATGCTGGGAAGAAGATGGGCAGAGTCAGAGGAGTTGCAAGGAGACACAGAGGCAGCAAGACATGCTAGAGGACAGATAAAGCCATGAGCCATGTGGCAATACATATATTAATAGAAATGGGTTAATTTAAGTTGTAAGAGCTAGTTAATAATAAGCCTGAGCTATCAGCCAAGCATTTATAATCAATATTAAGTCTCTAAATGGTTATTTGGGAGTGTCGTGCCGGGACAGGAAAACTCCACCTACAGAGTACTATCACATCAGTCAGAATCCCTCACTGGGACTATAATATAAGGGCTACTCCAAGACCAAAAACATTACAGGCTCTCTGACTAGCTATCCAATCACTCATCACAAACCCCATCCAGGAAAATTGACACAATAAATGGGGTACTGTTTCTATCCCCAGGTGCCAGTGCAAATACAACTGTCTTCTGCCTGTGACAGTTAGCTTTCTTCATCTGACTCCCAGATGGCCTGCCACCTGTACCTGGATCTGACCGCTCTGTGCTTGCACAGCTAGCTCAGACCTGTGGTTCTTAGGGCTTCTCATCTAGCCCACTACAGACTCTCCCTCTGAGCCTAGATCCATTTTCTGCTTGAACTTCAGGATGGCCTCTGTGAACTGCAACTTTTTTAAATAATTTCATAGCTATTCTATAATCTGCATGTTTGTGTATTATGGTGTGATCTGTAAGAAATAAAATTTAGAAGAAAACAACCTCTGATTACCACTGGACAGTTCTCAAGGAAAATCATAAACACTTGGAAAATTGCAGTCAAAGAAACCAGTGTGGTCTGCAAACTTACTAGGTATTTGATAGATAGATTCTGAAACTCTGGAAAGATACAAACGTGTCCATCTATTTCAGATACAACAAGCTCATGATGATTACCTGTAAGTTTTCTTTATTTTTTTTAATTTTTATTTTTTGGTTTTTCAAGACAGGGTTTCTCTGTGTAGTTTTGCACCTTTCCTGGAACTCACTC
Organism: Peromyscus attwateri; assembly: GCA_902168425.1. Lineage (NCBI taxonomy): Eukaryota > Metazoa > Chordata > Mammalia > Rodentia > Cricetidae > Peromyscus > Peromyscus attwateri. The sequence goes on along the minus strand of CABHPP010127614.1, from coordinate 13,287 downwards.
TGTAGCCCAGGCTGGCCTTGAACTCATAGAGATCTGCCTACCTTTGCCTCCCGAGTGCTGAGATTAAAGGCATGCGCCACTACCGCCTGGCTACCTGTAAGTTTTCTTATAGCTGTTGTTTAACATGCTGAGAAAACTCTTCCTCCCTAATTTGCTAAGAGATGGCATGAGTGAGTGAGTGCCAGATTTGCATTCCTGGATTGCAGCTATTTGGTCATTCTGTGTAATATATATATATATATATATATATATATATATATATATATATATATAAACAAATTGTTAATATTTTGTTGATTTTTGCATCAAAAAATACAGTAGTTTAGTTTTCTTTTTGTATAAGATAGTCTGATTCTGGAATGGAGTAATAGTGGCCTCTTAGGCTGAATTAGAAAGTATTCTCTCTCCTAATTTTAAAAAGGAGTTCATAGAGAATTGGTACAGTTTTCTGTTTCTGGAAACAGTAGGAGAATGATGTCTTCTGTTTTGGAAGATTATTGATTATTTGTTCAATGTTTTAACAGATAGAAGCATACCAAGATTGTCTATTTCTTCTTGTCTCTGTTTTGCAGAGTGTCTTTTGAGAAAATTAGACCATTGAAACTCAGTTCTCAAATTTGTGGACAAAGTTGCTAATTATATTGTTATTACTCTTTTAGTGTCCATGTGATCTGTAGTGATGCCTCATTTTCCTTTTCTGATACTAATAATTTGTGCTTTATTTGTTTAGCTAGCTAAGTGTTCATTCATTTTATTGATTTTTCCCCAAAGAACCAATTTTCAGTTTAATTAATTTTCCCCCACTGGTATCCTATATCAATTTTATTGATTTCTATTTGCTTTGCATTTAATTTGTTTTTAATTTTTCTAGTTTCTTAAAATGGAGACTTAAAGTGTTGATTCATGAAAATTCAATATGTTAAACTGAATTTTCCCTCATAGCCCTGCACTCCTTGTCACACACATGTTTTGGTAAGATGTGTTTTCATTTCATAAAATTCGGGTAAGATTTCTTCTCTGATTTGTGTCATTTGAAAATGTGGCTGTTTGTTAGGTAACATGCAGCAGATTGTGGTCTGGCTTCCATCCTGAGAGGGAGGCTTCTTTTTATTTTATTTATCTCTGTGTCTCTGTGTGTATAAACACACATATATCTGATTGTATGTTTATGTAGCCTCCCTCTGGACTATGTGTATGTAATCTGTTGTAGAGTCTATTTTTTATTTCTATATATTTATGAAGGGTCTTAAATAACCTAACCTTAGGAAAGTATCAGTTCATCATCCTGAAAGTATTGTTACTCAGAAGTACTATGAGCTTCTACGTGAAAACATTGTTGAAATGTAAATGAGGAACCATGGGTGTTAGGTGTCAGAATGGTAGAGGGGTGTGGCTGTGACCTGCATCAAGAGAGATTTTGTGCTGGTGTGGCTTTTCTATCTCTGGATTGTATCTCTGTCCTCATGCTGATTGTAATGTTATATTATGACTTTGAAAGTCAGCATCATTCAGAGGAACTAGGTAGAGGGTGCAGAGAACTTTTCGTATTCGTTTTCTCTTTTCTCTCTTTCTTTTGTTTTAGGAGAGTTGAGACATTGTCCCACATAGCCCAGGTTGGGATTGGATTCCTGATAGACCTTCTTCTGCCTTCTTGAGTGTTGGGATTAGAGGTGTGTGTCCCAAGCCTGGCCACATGTTATCTTTAAACTGCATGTGAATCTATAAACATTTTAAAAGAGAAGTATCAAATGAGAAATTATAGTAACATTGTCAGCTACTGTATAATAGGAAGCCATGAATCTATAGCAATATAAATAAATGAATATCTGGGAAAAGAAAGAACTTTTATTCCCTCACAGTGACTACTAAGAAATAAAGAGAATTAAAACTTCATTTTTTTTAGTTTGAAGATTTCCAAGCCCATTAATCATTAGAAAAACCCAGCAATGTATGGAATTTGTAGCCATGAAATTTTCAGAGTTCAGCAGTCCTAGGCCATTGGTAATGGCTCCATCCATGAAAATGAATGCTGAAATCAGAAATTAAAATTCAATGAAAAGGGAGCTGGGGAAGTGACTCAATGGGCAGCATGAAAACCTGAGTTTGGATCCCCAGCATCCACATACAAGCTGGGCATGTGTCTGTAATGTTAGTGTTGTGTGTAGGAGGGTGGAGACAGATGGACTCCAGAGCTTGGTGGCCAACTAGCCTGGCCAATCAGTGTATTCTAAGCTCAGTGAGAGACCCTGTCTCAAAATCTAAGGTAGATGAAGACACCCAACACCAACTGCTGACTTCCACATACATGTGCACACACAGGAACACACTGCACTACATACAATGGATACACAATTTTTTTTTATGAAAGATGAAGTGTTTATATAGTCTTGACATCCCTCTCTATATAATGCTAGTTATAAAGAGGAGAAGTGAATTTTCTTCCCAGCAGAGAAGCCTGACAAACACCACCCCAACCATATTGTCATGGCTGACATCACCACCGACTGCTCAAGGACCTCTTGAGCATTTGCTGCTTCGTGGTGTGCAACAAGGACCACAGCAGTACCTCTACATTATCTAACAATGTGAATTGAACTCAGCTTGTGAGAGTTTTAAAAAATGACCTATGATCTTAGGTGCCAGACCATGGAAGTCAAGAAAAGATGAAGAGGAGGCTCAAGATGGAAGAAGACTCAGGCCAGTTGACAACTGACTATAACCTGGGGCCCTGGAACTGATTCTTTTGCTTTGATGGACATCACTAGACTGTTGGCAAAGCTCAGATTTGGCCTGTGGAATAAATGGCAGGTTCTGTGTTCACATCAGTTTCCTGGTGATGATGGTTGTATTGGGATTAGAAGGTATATGTCTTGACTTAGAAATCATAGAGTATTTAGGGATGTCCGGACATTATGTTGATAACTTACCAATGACTCAGAAATTTTGAACTTTTTAGAATTTTATAGTTACAAGTTCTAGATATTTGACAAGCTTTTTTAATAACTAGTAAGTATCAAATTTCAAAATAAAAATTACCTTTAATGCAAAGTTTCAACTGAAGGTTGTCTATGTGGACTGGGCTGGAGTAAGACACAGTGTGTGGAACTGGTCCATCATTCTTTCAATGAATTTCATAGTCCAATTAGGATAAGATGACTAAAAATGGAACCTTCTAGAATTAAGTGGTTATTGTTGTTTTGTTTTGTTTCATTTTCTGGTTTTCTTTTCCTTTTTAATTTTTTTAACAGGTCTGTGGTGGTTCTTGTCAACTCAGTGAGGTCTAAAAGCACCTGAGATATGGGCCTTTGGTCATGCCTGTGCAGAACTATCTTGATTAGGTTAGAAGGGCCAGAAGTAATGGAGAAGACAAGGCCCTCTAAATCAACATGGTCAAAGCTCATATGAACTCACAGAGGCTACAGCAGCCTGCACAGGACCTGTAAGGGTCTGCACCAGGACCTTTACACATACGTTATGGTGGCTCCCAGTTTAGTATTTGTATGGGATTCCTGAGTGGGCAAACAGGTGGGTCTCTGTTTCTCGTGCCTTCTCTTGGGATCTTTTCCTTGTGTTTATTTGTTTTGTCCAATTCTGATACATTAGTTTTTGTTTTATCCTACTATATTGTATTTATTTTACTTAAAATAAATAAATAAATAAATAATAAAAAAATCTCTTGGAAATGCCTCACTCTAGCAGCCACTCTGTTGGAGTAGCACGTCCTTCATGGATCTCATGGGACGGGAACCCGTCTCTCGGCTGGAGGAACAGTTGCTGCTTCACCTCAGACTGTTAAGTTAAAGAAGGTTGGAGAGGGAAGACATCACAGGACAAGCCAGAAGTTTTCTGAACAATAGAAACAGCACTGACAAGAACCACACATTGCCAAACACTGATTGAGAATGATTTATTAAGGTCCAATTAGTATGTATTTCAATTCAAATAGTCCTTATCACCCCCATAAAATGGCATTAATGAAAGTCCAAGTTCATTTCACTCATTTCTAGAATAAAAATTCTGCATTTTGTGTAAACTCTGAGCAAAATCTTTCTCCTGCTAACTGGCTCTCCTCCTACTTTTTTTTTTGTTCACCAGACACATTTCATGGGCCTTCCCTCTGTGCAGACAAGGACCACACTTCACCTTCCCCCTCCCTAGAATGCCACTCTCTTCAGGACTTCTTTCTCTCAGACATCCTCCTGACCTTCCCACACCTGCTTCAGGGCTGTATTTCTTCCTTGTTGCTCCTTTTAGCACACCAATAGGGCCACCAGTCACCCGGACAATGTACCAGGCATCTCTGAACGCGAGCATCTATTGGGCGATTGCTGGAGACACACACACAGCAGCCAGTTGCTAACAGACCCCACCCAGGCTACTTAGTACAGCAATGCTGGACTCACTTCTGTGATTTCTTTGTGTTTTCTTCAATTCTATGTGACAGCCGTGGCTGCCAAGAATGGGATCACCATTCCCTCAAAACACGAAAGGGAAATCGCTAGCTACATTAGGTCATCTTGGTTATTGGGAAACATCTTGTTAAGAAGTCATTCTCAACTAGAGTAACCACTGTGTTTCTTCTGTAAAAAGGTAACTTTGGGGACATTTACACTGCCACCCCTGCAGTTTGAAAGTAGAATGTCCCTTTTTATAAAGTGAAAACACATGAGGACATTTCACATTTTAAAAAGTAGGTCCTTCATGGGAATAGGTCCTAAGTAAATAATCAACGATACTGGCAAAGTTTTATGTACACAAGATTCTTCCAATATTATAATAATGAAAATTTAAAAAAAATCTAGTCAACAATACAGGAATGGTTAAATAAACTGAGCTGTATCCATTAAATGGAATATTATATAGCCACTAACACTGTTTTTGTAAAAAAAAAAAAAACCATAATAATAATAATAATAATGCCATAGGAAAACCTGGCAATTCTGAAAGAAAAAGTTACAAAAAAAATTTACAATATCATTCCAATTATGTAAAAAAGTATATATGTCTGTAGGCATACATGCACGAGCTGGTAAAGATGGCTACCTCTGGGTTGTTATATCAGTAATCTTTCTTTCCTTATTCTTTCTCACACAGTTCTGCAATTTTCAAGTTTTCTATATTAAGTATGTATTATTTTATAACTTGGAAAACCACAGGCTTTAAAAGAAAAATCCGCTAATGTCCTGGCAATAAGAATGCACTTGGGTGTCTTAACTACGTGGGGACAGTACTACCACATTCCATCTTCTCTCAGGTTTTTAGAGTATACACTCTTTGGGTGATAAGCTCGCATTCCCTGCCTTTCATGCCTGTTCCAATACCTTAAAAGGTAAAGTGGTGAGGATATTGTTTCTTCCATAGCCCAAATGAATACTGATTTTTACTAGATTCTTCTATCCCTTAGAAGAGTTAAAATATTATCCTTTCATCTTTAAAGAAAAACATACTGTATACACACACCACATGCTTGCTTTCTAAACAAACACAAAAAAACATTCTAATTTACAGTTTTCCTCCATAGTGGAAAAAAATTCTCCTATGTCAATTTAACAGTCTTTTCAACCAGAAACATGCTGACAGGAATAAACATACTTATTAAGTGAAATGTATCCTCCAGAGTCTTTTGTTTTGTATTTTAAAGGGGAAGCCTGTATGAAGTCGTGCACTCAATTTGACAGATTTCTCTTCTGGCTGAGGCCAAACCACACAAAATCTTTTAAGTCTAGTTAGTGAAGGCTACACAGTCACCCCAGAGTCTGTTTCTGAATTCTACTGCAAGACATACACTTTCTATTTTCCAAAGAAGAAGAAGAAGAAGAAGAAGAAGGGGGCCGCCACATAGGTTCATCCCCAGGCTATGTCAAGTCTCTTGGGGTCTAGGGACAAATACTGCCATTGGTTAGTGTTTAAGTACAGGAGTAGCTTCCTCTCCTCTGGCTCCCCGCCTTGCCCTGGCAATAGGGGGTGGGGGTTCACAGCTTCACAGAGGCTGGCTGGCTTCCTTCTAAACCACAGAGTGGTCATTGCTGTGAGCTCCAGCCAGAATGGTGTGGTTGAGGGAGGAGGCTGAGCGGTCAGAGCCTTCTGTGGGGCCGTTGGCGTTCTCACTGCGCTGGCAGCACAGGATCTGCCTGAAGGTGGCGCTCATCTCTTTGTCACGGTAGGAGTAGATGATGGGGTTCATGGCAGAGTTGAACTCAGCAAGGAGGAGGAAGAACTTCTCATAGGCCAGGACGTTGCACTGTGGGCAACACACATCCAGCAGTAACAAGACCAGTCCCGGTGTCCAGCAGACAATAAAGGCACCTACGGCGACAGGGGAGGGAGCAAGTATTAGAAGGAGAATAATGAATATCTTTATGAAATGTGTAACCAAAAAGTGACACGATCTCAGGTCTGTGTGCAAATCCTGAGACCAGAGCCACCAATCATGGAGACAAATGAAATGTTTGCTTCGGAAATAGCAGAAATAGTCACCTTAATAATATGCTGTTGATGCAAGTCCTAGCTAAACCTGAGGATGTAATACTTTTGAACAGACCACAGAGTTTGATGAATAGCTGTTCCATGAGAAAATGCATTAGGAATATACAGTACTACATAAGTTCTTAAAAACTAAAATCTCGCCGGGCGGTGGTGGCACACGCCTTTAATCCCAGCACTTGGGAGGCAGAGCCAGGAGGATCTCTGTGAGTTCGAGGCCAGCCTGGACTACCAAGTGAGTTCCAGGAAAGGCGCAAAGCTACACAGAGAAACCCTGTCTCGAAAAACAAAAAACAAAACAACAACAAAAACTAAATCTCATACAGGCATGGTGGGGGGGGCGGAGCAAAAGATGGACATTAATGACACAAGCCTCCAGGTTTATGGAAGATGCAGTTTCTATTTCCTGTTTACCAGCGCACAAACCATTGGTGTGCCTTTTAGGGAACTAGGTGTTTAAGCAAATTGAATTTTTGTCTCATTTTTCTCATCTGAAAAACATACGTGGTCTATTTATCTCTAGGGGTTGGCTATAAATTGTAAAGGAATGCTAAGAAAATAATCACCCAGTGTACATTAACAACCCCAACAACAACAATGTTGTTATTCCAAGATCTGTGGCGTGTAAACAGCAGCTTCCAGTGATGAATGTTTTCGTTTTCAACCTAGCAATCAAAGTTCTGGCATACACTTTACAAATGATAACTCACCTAAGCTGCACATATAGCAGGCAAACTAAAACCCCACTGTACAAACAGAGAAACTGAGACCCAGAAAGTTGAAATGCCTCACTTAAGAGATCACTGCACTGGAAAGGGGTAAACAAGAGGCAAACCCCAGATTTTCTACCCTTGCCGCCTGGCTCTGGAGTCCACATTCCTGAAAGTACTACTTTATCCTTCCACTCTTTGCAACTTATAAAGTTAAATATTTATAACCAAATTTTATGTCTCAGCTGTTTTCTAACTTAGATCAACTCTCTGCTTTCTCCCCCGCAACTACTCTGCATTATTAAGATTTTTCTATAATCACAAGTGGTTTGGAAATTCAGATGGTAAAAGATATCCCATCTTATTTAGTTTCTGAGATCACTTTCCGTTTGGAGCTAAGGGAACGTGTAAGTCATGAGACGATTAATTAGCCTTGATGACTACATTACCTTAGCATGTGCTGGAGGGTCTTCTACTGAAGGAATGGTAGCCAGTGGGGCAGTGTATGCTATTATTCGTCAGCTAAGAGGCCCATGTTGGATAAACAGCTATCAAGTGGACAGAGGGTGAGTCAGGAGAAGCCTCACACACATTTGGATCTTTATATCCACACAGATACACAGGGTGGTGCTGGCCTTAGTGGATGTAAACTTAGGCTGGAGTACTCAGCTTGGATCAGTCTCAAGAATTGGTTTTCATAAAAAGTAAACAAATGTGACTTAGTCTCCAAACAGCCAGCTTTGAATAGGAGCTTTCCTTCCTTCCTTCCTTCCTTCCTTCCTTCCTTCCTTCCTTCCTTCCTTCCTTCCTTCCTTCCT